>JASDQU010103114.1:119241-205100 GCA_032191745.1 Picea mariana
TTATTCCAATATGAAGATGGTGTTACGTTTTTTTTAATGTTCAAAAGCAATTCCATGATTGATAACTTCTGTTTCTTGTTTGGCATTATCTTAGATATTGTTTTGTTTGGCATATTAGACCGAAATATTGGTGGATAAAACAGAACAACATAAGAGTAAGGTAATTTGCATGCCATGTCAAATTCTCTTCTCTTCCATGTAGGGATGAAATTTGACTTGCCCATCAAATATGGTTAAAAATTTTGTGCAATTTTCAATCTTAAAACTAGTAAAATAGGTATTGTAGTAATCTAAACCTCCATATTTAATGAATTTTTTCATTTAAAATTCCAGCCTTGCTTCAATGCATAGAAAGTAAGTATTTGAGAAAGAACAATATGTAGATAATTTATTGAATTTAAATTGAAGTTACGAGATCATAGATAGTTTTTTGAATTAATTGATATTTTACAAATAGAAATAAACTTTATTTTTTTTTTTTTAAATTGTCTTTTTTTAATTGTTGTTTAATGTGATCCCATATATCACCATAAAAATCCATAGACTCGAGGATTCAAAAGGAAAAAATTAGAGTTGAGTCCTTAGTTCTGTAATGTACGTCAATAAATGGAGAAAAAGTTGAAATTGTGAATGTTATTATTCAAAGTACCACCCTTCCAAAATTTGTTGAGTGAAGGTTACATGGTAATAATTCTTACAGTTATTTAGTTTAGGAGTTTGGTTCCTAAGGGGTCATGAGTTGAGTTTTCCCTCTTTTAGTGTATGGATCAAGATTTTCCTGCGGAACGAGGAATTCATTATTTCCTCATAATTGTTTTCCCCGTTTAATTTGGTTTTACATATGATATATTTATCCATGGAGTTGTTTGAAAATTCTTCTTAAGGGTCGCTTCTTGGCTTTCTAAGGATCTGACCAATGATTAAAGATAATTAACGACTGAGTTCTACATGGAATTGTTTGAGACCTTTGTGAAAAAGCTGGTCTTAGAGTTTCCATGGACAACTAAGATTGAAAGCTGGTCATAGAGTTTCCATGGACAACTAAGGGACTGAGTGTGACATATGTAAGGGAAGCACCGGCCAACCGACAATGCTTTCCAACGTTGATAATGTTTGTTCTTCAATTCATTTAACTTTATATATTTTCCATAACTTTATATGCTATGGAACTCATAGCATATATAACATTACAAGTGGTAGATAGCATGTTCGTATTGTGGTTATTCTGACCCTATCTACCCTATCTATCTGATCATTCAAATATTAAAAATAAGAAAATGAAAAACAAGAGTCTGGTACGGTTTGTCTTTGACTTTAAACATTTAGAGCTATTTACAGGAAGGAATAACTTACTGTGAAGATTGTCAATCTCCTGCATAGTATGTGTTTCTTTACAATTTAATTATCAAACAATGTTATAAACATTAAATTACAGTTATGATAGATAAAGGCATAGCAGAAAACGGTGATACTATAATTTAACACTTAGTTTCTGTACAATTTAATTATGAAACAATGTTATAAACATTAAATTACAGTTATGATAGATAAAGACATAGCAGAAAAAGGTGATACTATAATTTAACACTTAGATCAAGAGCAGTTTTGAATTTGACTGTTTTTGAAGGACATAGAACAAAAATGTGATACTATAATTTAACGCTTAAGATCAAGAGTAGTTTGGAATTGGACGGTTTTTTAAATATGAGACATACCCTTCTCTGCATGATGTGGATCTCCTGAATTTGAGAGGTCAGTTCTCTCTCTATAAATCATGTTTGACAATAATAAACTCAGACAAGTCATAAAAATCAGCAAAATATAAATCTATTTTGACAATAATAAACTCAGAAGACTCTTAAAAATCAGCAAACTATTGTTTCATCTACCTAGTTCTTGGATCTTACTATTGTTTCCTTGATTTTCATAAGTGCAAACTCGAAAGTTCATGATTTGATTTGACCCAAGGACTGGTAAAAATGATACAGAAAATAACATAGCAAATTACATGCTTGTGTACTGTTTATACCTATTTGCATTTTGCAAAATTTCAATCTGTTGTCTGAGTTTACCAACCTCCTTCTGCCAATACTGCAATATTTAACCATTACTTAGAATATTGGCCAAGACTTTGTCCTATCCATGCATGGACTTGGTCCTCACACTATACCTATTTATGAATATGATGTTAACTATACCTATTTATAAATAGGATAATGAATATGATGTTAACTATACCTATTTATGAATATGATGTTTTGCATGTGCCTTCTGCTCAACAGTTTTATTTCCTTTATGTAGAGCATATTATTTTACGGATGGTACTAGCATGTAGTTGTTGACATAAAATTTAGATTTTACAATGATAGGAAAAGTTACTGAATATTTTTATAAGGCGCCTTGAAGCAGCTGTTTCGTCTCTCCAGTTTTCATCCAACATTGTCCATATACGTAGCATCGGATGTAAAACATAACATTTTATTGTCCTCTAACAACACAAAATTAGTAAAACATGGGCTATGAAAATTAGTAAAACTGCATATTATTTTCATGTGCACGCAGCTTGGCAGGGTGCAACTGCATTTGTATTCATAATGATATACACATAAGGAATTAGAATGGATTTTCCTCGTCTTGAACTGTAGAAGCCAAAGTGAATTATAGAATTAGCTCGTTAATTGGATTTATTGGGACTGGGAAAGGCACCCACAAGATGTTATTGAATTATTGGAGGATGAAAATTAGGGATATCAACATGGCGGGACACAACATTAGCACGTGGATGATCAGAGCCAAAGACTCAGATTTTTTTTAATCTGAAAGGAATCCTCTTCTTACTCTCAAGAATCGAACCTCTATTTCTATAAAAGGCGTTTTACCATCCCACCACATGAACCACAATCCATTCTTACATCAATTCACATTCTCCCCAAATGAAACTTTAATACTATTATGCGGACACGCGGAAGGTATTTCTCCCTATGTTGAGAGAATTTGATGCCCTTGACTTTGAAAGGGATTGAAATATTTCTCGAAAGTATCATATAAATTAAAATTCTAAAGAAAACTATCAAATAAATAATACAAAAGATATATAGAATGATGAGGAAATTCTATAGAAAACTAAATTAAAATTTATCATATAAATTAAAATTCTATAGAAAACTATCTAATAAATACAAATTCTATATAGAGAGTCGAGGAAAAACATCGAATAAATAAAAATTATATATAAAGTGCTGAAGAAGCTATCCAATAAAAATTCTATATACAGAGTTGCCATCTAGCAACGATGTATTTCTGCATACTTGTGGCTGCTATTTCTCACCCATAAGAATGAGTGGAACAATGACTGTGAGAAACATTTGATCTCCTTGCTTTGGATGATTCTAGTTTACTAAAAGAAATAGGTGTTTTACTAGCTCCATTATTAGTGCTTATTCATATGAAGTGGATCGTTAATATAAAGGTAAGCGAAGGATATACAAAATTTATACGAAAGGAACACAAAAATTATTTGTTGAACTGAAAAGTTGACGTTTCGTCGCCTTCCTAAGAAGAGAATTAGCAAATTTCCATGCGGAGGCGGAGGCAGATGGTGAAGAGAAATGCAATGGCATCGTGAGAGACATAAATAGGATAGCTAAATAGGATAGCTTGGAAAATGTTTAAAATTATATTGGTATGTAACTTACGTATGTGTAATAATTGAGAAAGGTGTTTTCGCTAATCTTATTATTTTTAATAGATTAATTTATAATATATTTGGGAATAATTTTGTGAAAAAAATTAAATTAATAAATATTTTTTAAGAGAAAAAACAAGAAAAATTAGCCTATTGAAAAAATTTAATATCTACAATTTTCTACATAAGATAAGTGGTGCAAAATGTTTGATATTTGAAAACAACATAAGAATTATGATTATGAAATTAGATCTTACTTGATTTACATAAAAACTAAGTAACCATTCAAGAGAGACCCGATTATTTCCACTTGAATCAATCTATAGCTATAGCTAGTATAGATTACAATGCAATTTGAGGGTCTCCAAAATTATTCTTGTTGTTGGAGTAAGACATTTTGGGTAAGTTCCCCAAGGAGAAAATCAAGCGAAAAGTCAAGAAAGGAGCAGTCCATTAGGAGCCAGTTCATGGAAGATCGAAGTTAATTAATAATAGTTAGACTATTTGGTCCATTTTGTAACGGGCTAAGCCCTAGTATCAATGTATAAATATGTATGAGTTTTGGGTAGAAAGTAGCGTTAGTGTGTGAAATCATAGAGTGAGAGTATGAGAAAATAGTATGTGAAGGGGTCGATCAGATGAGAAAATGAGCTAAGTGTGCATTGTAGGCACAAAATACTAGGGCATTTTGGGTAGAACTCATGTATCTTATTTGAGCGTAGTGCCCTGCTGTGAGGATTGAACATGAATGAATAATATAAGAAGCGAACTATTGTGGACTAGCCCAGTTTGGGGTGAACCACGTTAAATTCCTATGTTCTAATGTGTTTGCTATCATGATGTATTGGTTTATTTTGTTTATCGCGCACATGTTGAATGATTAAGTAAGATAAATCTGTCATATGTTATTATGTTATTATGATTTCGTGCATAGGGTGTATTGCATGTTGAATGAATGTTACAATGGTCTCCATTCCATACAAGAATCAGAATCCTGGTTACTGTAGTCCCCCTAGTTACCTCGGGTGACACTTCACCTGCTTGCGGGTGATGCCGAAAGGGTTGGTATCTTGAAATTTGTTAGTGAGTTAATGTTTAACCCAGGTCTGCCCATTGAGTGTCAACAAATGGTTCTATTTCTAGGACTGGGATTTGCAACTAAGGGGGATGTGGAGGCTTACTAAGGAGAAGATTAGACAATATTTGGACACGAAGGAGATAGAGTTTGTTTTAGATCAGAATAAGAATCCACGGATGAACTCAAAGAAATGGCTGCTGAAAAGTTTCCAGAAATTGGACTCCTGAGTTAACTAGGCAAGTCAATTCTATAAGCAATCCGATATCACGTGCAATATATTACTGGCTGAAAAGTGTGTTGGAAGGTTACATTACTGTATTTTCCATAGATTGTACTTAGTCGTATAACGCTGCTGAAAGAGAATTATTGAAGAGACAGTGCGGAAGATACCTAAAGTTAGTATCTACTTGGATTAAGATGTTGTTGTGCGATAAAGGAGTTATGAAAATGAAATATGATAGCTAAGCATTTTCGTGCACATAGGGGGATTGGGGGATGACTAGGGGATAGTATGAGTGTAAAGAGGGATGAAGAAAGGGAATGAGGAACAGATGGGATGAGGATGCCGAGAGAAGAAGAGTGTGCCATGAAAGAAGAGATTGTAGTATTGCGCAGTGGTAAGAGATTTAGATCGAATAAGAAGAGGACTGTGGCTAAGAGAGAGGGGCATCACAGTGAGATAGATGAAAGAGACATTGGTGTAGTGCTCCAGATCGAAGGATTTCTGTGTACAGAAGAAAATATCTGCCAGATCAGTCCAATAGAAGAATACCCCACTCAGATCAGACTCTGCGTCGAATCCATCACCCAGTGTGTGTCGTCAAGAACTGAGGTAAGATCCGAAGATTTATCAATTATAGTTATTTAAGGAAGTAAAGATAGTAGTAAAAGTAGTCAAAGTAGTGCAAGTAGTACGTCGAGTCAGAATCAGTTAGCTTTATCAGAAAAGAATATTGTGTAGAACATGATGGTGGGGGTAGATCCTACTTTAAGGATGTATGTGTTCCATCAAGCACGGACAAAGGATCCGCAAAAATATTTGTTCATTTGTGAGACAATATGGATTGTGAATGATGTTTTGCAGTCCCTAGTATGAGGAATGATGTTTTCCTTTATCAACATTCTCAAGGTCACCTTAGCTTTGGTCTCTCGTTGCTCCCAATCCTTAACTGAGGTTGTTTGGGCTCCTAGTTTGGTTTCGTCTCCAGATGTAATTGAACAAACATTATACCCTTCCAACAAAGTTTGCATCTTAAACTTCATCTTTTCATAATTTCCCCCATCTAGCTTAGTTGATCGTTTAAATATGAATTTGCTAATGGATTTTCCATCTTATGAACTCAAAGGAAATATTTTCACAATTGAAAATTGAACAACAATTTTTTGCAAATTAAATTACCTTGTTGGAAGTGATGTCAAATAGTGGTTTGACTTATGCTTCAATTACAAATTCTATAGTGGTTTGATCTCTTGCACGTGGCTTCTTTTTCCAAGTTGGAATCATGAATTTTTCCTCAAACAAGACTTCTACAATGGGTTGTGAATTCCTGCAGGTTCTTCAGCGAGAGACTCCCTTTTCCCTTTGTTTTGAAGTTGTGGATTCCTTGCAATGGCAACTCACGAATGACAACTTACTAGTTGTGGGTACTCCTCCACATAGGCTCCAATCACTATTTTTTTCTTCACATGGTTTACAACTCAATTATGTTCGTCATGCAGTTGGAAGCACAAAGATATGGCTTACTCCCTGCACGAAGCTCTCTTCTTGCATGCTACTCCTCCTACTATGTGAATTCTCCAATATTGTGGAAGTGATTCTCCTTTCTGATGAAAGGCAACTTCAAGACCCCAATTAAGACAACGATTCCCCTCTTCACTTCGCATGGGTTATTTTTGAGATAGTGCATTCCACTGAATCTATGAATCTCCTCCTTCTTATGTCCCTCAACCTAGCTCTGATACGAAATCAGAGAAAAAATAAAAGCAATCTCACATAATAGTCGAGACAAATTGTCTCACTCACACTCTGCATTATTGCTTGAAAATGAGTTACATTTATAGGAGAATGGAAAACTCAATAAACTCCTCAAAAAGTGGATTCGACAACCACTCAAACAAAAAATACATAGACAAACTTTAATAAATTTGATATGCATTCCAACAATATACTAAATACTTCATCTCTAGATTATTCCTTACAAGTAGCATTGTAGGAATTGAAGAAGAGGGAAACTACATTCTCAATTTTAGATGTAGTAAGGGACATTGTAGTATAACTAAATTATCATTAATAATTAATATATGTAATCATAAATATTTGTAATTGACCGTTGTGAAGGGTGTGTCTCTTTACTAAAATATCTATATAAGGGAGGTGAGTCATTGTTGTAAGAAAGACTGAAATAATATATAATAAATATATATTTTATATTTCTAGTCCCACTAGATCTCCTCCAATTGTTGTTAGAGCCAAGATCCTGACATATTCGTGGTTTAAAAAAAAAAGCTGCACTCTATTCTGTCATAGTTCCTCTCTCTAAATGAAGAAATTTTTGAATGGAGGATTAAAAATAAAAAAAGGAAATACAAATCCTTCTCTATGGGAGGATAACTTTTATAAATATTCACTTAAAAGTGAATAACTTGTGAATAAGGAAAATTAAAATACAAGTTAAAAAAAAAGGTAGACGTGGAATAAAACTTTTAACTTTATGAGCCACTAAATAAACCAGTGTAACCAAAGTCAAGAGAGGAAGCCCATCACTCACCTCAACTAATATATTTTAATATATATTTTTTAAAATATTTAAAGACATTTAATCTTGAAGGTGTACCATTAAAAATATATTAAAGGTAACCATGACAAATTCAGAAACTTCAAGGAAAGCCTCACGTGCCATAGGAGACATGTCATCCAACACAAGCAATACATCACCTAATAAAGAGTTAAATGAATTAAAAACCTCGGTGGTGGAGATCTCCAAGAAACTGAGTGGTGTAGATATAAAATAATTAAAAGCCTCGATGGATGAGATATTTAACAAATTCAGTGGTATAGATAAAATTTACAAAAAAATCAATGAGATGGATGATTTCTCCAGAAGACTCGATGGCATGGAACAAGGATTAAAAGTGTGGGGCAAAAACCATGATGATTTCAAGACCTATGTGGGATCATTGGAAAATGAGAATAAGTAATTAAATAGCCATAGTTTCCACTCTCACCACTCCTTTTTTCCGCCCCCCAAACATTCATCCAATTTTGGATCCTTTAACATATTTACGCACAAGCTAAAATTCAATGTATTGAGATTTGATGGAGAATATGATAGGGAAAGCACAAGGTCAATTAATCGAATTGAACACTATTTTGAGTTACACAAGATGTGTGATGACGAGTAGAAAATTAACTTTGCATCATTTCACTTAGATGAGGTAGCAAGTGACTCGTTCTTATGGTGGCACTCAAAATCCAAATCAAGGGAATGGGAGACATTTAGAAAGCATTTTTTCAGGAGATTTCATAACATTGAAGAAAATGAAGTATTTTCAAAACTCACTCAATTACACTAGGAAGGCACGGTGAATGAATTCTTTAACGAGTTACATGTGTTAGCTACACGTGTAATTGATTTATCGGATGATCACCTCCTACAAATTGACATATCAGGATTGAAGGAAGACATAGGAAACAAACTTTAAACTAATGAATGTCAATAATGTGGAGCAATTGTGATTAAAATCTAGGGTGACAGAAGAAAAATTGTTGTGCTTTCAATGCCCTCCTTGGTCTCATTCTGAAGAACCAAGCTCAAAGTTTACTCCTGCTTACAAAGGGACTGCACCGCATAACATAGAAGATGAAAAAAGTAGGTGTTTCAAATTTAATGCACCTAACTGGAGGTCAGGCCATAAATGCAAGGGAAAACAATTCGCTATGTGTGAAATAGAGAGTGCTAGTAACAATAACAAAGATTCTAATGAAGAATCCAAAAAATCTAGCCATCAAAATAAAAATGCTTAGAGGATGAAGGATTTGAAGGAGAAATTACATGTGGTATAAGTAAATTCTGATTAATAATTAATACATGTAATCATTAATATTTTTAATTGATTATTATGAAGGGTTTGTGTCTTCACTAAAATCTCTATATAAGAGCGATATAGACTAGAATAATATATAATAAATATATATTTTTCGTACCTAGTCCCACCGGATCTCCGCGAGACACCATAGGAATCATAGTAGCACAGTAGGAGTCACAGAAAAGGGAAACACTATTCTCCATTTTGGTTGTTGACGGATTGGGTTGGTGGTGATCCTCCCCAAAAATGACATAGGCCGCGTAATGCACTATTGAGCTCCAATGTCGACGTACTAGTCTCATATTGAAAATTCGAACCACATCAAAAATAATGAATAGAGGGAATAAACGGGTGGGAGATGGTAGCCTATGGTGTTTGCATTCCCCAAAATTCTTGTTACATTTTGCTTTAAGTGACAATTCCATGATATATCAACAACTGATATTTTCAATTCTAACCATTATTTCAACATTTTGATTGAATTTTGGGCAAAAACAATTAGAAAAATGTCACTAAAAAAATTTAAAATCATAGCATGTTCGACTATGCTGATAAATCTAATTCAATTTTATTCTAAGGGGAGGGTGAGTGATAAGTTGGCCCACATTTGTGGGAAAGACCATGCATTATTTACGATCATGATAACGTAAGGTCATGAATGAACCATCAACCATCAGGTTACCCTTTACTACTCACATGATGACGTTGATTGAAAGACAGGTAGAGGGGTGGGTCAGTCCACCGACCTACATGTCCTCTTTTTTGTTGAATCCCTCCATTCAATGGTAAGGGTATTAATAATATATCAAATCCATTGTTGAATCCAACACAGAATATAGAAGACAAAGTTAGTGTAGTATATTTTGGGTGGTAATATGGAGTATCTATGGAGGTATTCAAGGGGAATAATAATAATTAGATAACTATATATGGAGGTCATTTCTAGTAAATAAGACCAATGTAATAGTGTGAACACAATAAATGTGATAAGGCTTACTAGAATGTTCCTTCTCTAAAATGTTTTTAGGAGATATATAACACTATATACAGAAGTTTTAGCAATGTAATGAGCATAGTAAATAATATTGTGAGTGTATCAAGTATTACTTGAGGAATGCTATCATTCCATAAAGATTAATATATAATGATACCCTACCTCAAGAGTTGTGTCTCTTCCCCCCAAAAAATCTTCCTTCTTTGATCGAAGAAAGAGCTGTGATACCAAATATTATGTTCTTTAGATCTGAATAAAATCTAGAAGAGAAATTCACTTCAATAAGAAAGAAAATCACTTGCATAATAAAATTACATGTAAGGTGTGCTTAAATCTATGCCACATTGCTTTTGAAGGTATGCCGAGAATTGTTTTAAATTTTCGGAGATCATATGCATGTTCTTTAAGTAATATATATCCAAGTAAATTTGGAGAAATCATAAAACATTGTGAAAACATGCCTTTCACTATCTAGGGATTGAAATTTCATACTATAAAGACATAAATTTTAAATTAAATTTGAATTAATTTTAGTTAAGGCCCTTTGGAGATAGGTTGAATTTAGGTTTCCAAATCCCAAAATTGGGATTTGTAAAGTGCAAAATCCATATTTGAATGAGAAAATATCAAATTTCATAATTGCAAAAACATAGGAAATTAGTCCTATATTTCCTTTAAGAACTCTTATAATTTTCCTTATTTAAATCATCCAACACCTTTGATTTAGATTCAAATCATTGATTACCACATGATGGTTGTTGAGGAAATCTATCTCACATCGTTATGGAGGCATGAGGCTAAATATAATCATCATGGGGAAGTATAAAGGTCCTTTGTCCTCGTGGAAATTTGTTCCCTCAAGCTCACAGTGAAAATCTATCCTCCATGACACACTATTTCCATTCTCAGAATTTAGTACTCCCACTATTACCATTTTCATGTTCAAACGCCACCCAAATTCTCAAAAATGCAACCATAGTGTTTTAGACTATTATACAACCCTGAAAATTTGACCAAATTAGTGAAGGGAGAGTAATTTGTTGATTTGAGAATAGAGATGTATGGTTTTAAAGGAGCATAGAGGTTGGAATGTTAAAACTGCCTTTCCCTCGTTAATTGTTTCTCATTGGGTGCCTTAGAGAAACGGTATTTGTCTACGAGGTTATTCTAGAGACAAATGACAAGATGGTTATTCTCTCCTCTTTTTGAGGACAAACAATTAATAAAGAAATCTCTTCAAACACGGTCATTGAGATTTTTGCAATTCAAACAAGTATTGGCGTGTTTTATGCATTGTTAGCAAGTCAAACAAGTACTAGGGTGTTTTATCCATTCTCATTATCTATGAGAAGTATTATGCATTCTTCATAATCTTCACATCAATCCCATAAATATCCTTTATCAAAAATCACATCAAACATTGAATAGAACAACATTGAACTCTACCTAATTATTATAACCTTTTTCTGCTTAAAACTTTACTTCAGAAATATGCTAAAGGTGTAAGTACCTATTACTTAAGTAAATATGCGAAAGAGGTAAGTCATTTTTCCTTTTTCGTATATGAACATGATGACATCACATTATTAGAATTGCATAAAATGATATATGGGCGTTGCAAAGCTAAGTAAATAGATATGCTAAAGGTTTAAGTACTTATTACTTAAAGTAAATATGCTAAAGAGGTAAGTCATTGTTCCTTTTTCGTATATGAACATGTTGACATCACATTATTGGAATACCATAAAAATATATATGGGCGTTGCACACCTCAAGTAAAAGAATCATTATGATGCACACACCAAAGAGTCCACCATTATATGCCCTCATAGTCTTTCATATTCTAAGATCAACTTACATGCCTAGGGTGAATGGAAATCCTTTCATTGAGGACTTAATTGGTCCCTAACGGAATTACACGACAAACTTATAGATTATAGACTAAGTATTTACTAGTTTTAAGCATACTACTAACAACTGGACCACTATACTAAAGATTGATGTGATCAAAAGGTAGATCTAGGAAATGCTATGAAAAGTACACATCGAAGCCATGATCATTACCAGAGGACTCCAACCTCATGCCAAAGGAGTATAATACATGGTGAACATATATCAAATTTAATACATAAAATAACATCGTAGTTAAGAGTAAGAGAACCATATCTCATGTATTGACAATCTCTTTGATAGTTTAAAAGGTGGAAATATTTCACTTAGATAAAATGTCAAGATAAGTAAAGATAGATTCCGTACCAGGTATGGAAATTAACATTAAAGTTGAGAAAGCAAATTTGTGTGATATCTTCAAATTATTAGAAATTAAATTTCAAGTTGAATTTAGAAATAAATTTTCATTTATGGAAAATTCTAATTTAGAAATAATTTTCCATTTACGGAAAATCCGAATTTAGAACTTTGGATTATGTAATTATTATTTTATGACTGTTGGGAAAAGATTTGACTTGCCCAACTGTCCTCTTTTGTTGGACACATGTATGAGACAAACTCTTTAATAAATTAAATGCTGGAAGACAAATGGAACAACCAGGTTAAAAATAACTGACTATGACTACATGAGTGGGGAACATGTTTGAGTTAACTCAGAGTTGATTTTTACAAGTGGTAGAAGTTGAATTTGCCCACTAGCAGCCCCTAAAAATCAGGGATTTTTAAAGTTGAGAATTTCCCAAGGAGGGGAAGGAATGGAAAAACATAGGCATAAGATAAATACAACATATGTGGGAGGCAGGACGTTGCTAAGTATGTTGGGGATTGATAATTATTTTGTTGTTATGAGCACATCTGGTGTGAGGCAAATCATTTTCTGATCTACTGAATGTGACAGTAACTAAGGAGGATGACTCAGTTCGCCCTTATGGAGTCATGGTCAGGCTACGGGGTGATCAGGACAAGTGATCGTGGTTGTTCTATTTTTACGGTTGGGTGGAACATGATTGTTCCATTTTTTTCCCAACATCAGTATTCAAATATGTATCTCAATTATGTACTTTTATTGTTGATGTTATATTATGGATATTATTTGGTTGTTAATATGTTTTACATTTTATACATATAAGTAAAATATTTTTAAAGTGGATTGTACAACCATGTTTGATTGTGGCTTACCACTGTGTAAGAATACCTGTAGTGGTGTTTATATATATATATATATATATATATATATATATATATATATATATATATATATATATATAAAAGAAAACTATGTATATGTGAAGTTGGGGCATTATGAATCTATATTTTTTAATTTTGTGCATTATTGTGCATAATCAAATACTTCAGAAGGAAAAGTACAAAGACACTGTATTGTTGTTCTACTATTATGCTGAGTATAAAGAATAAAAGTCCCCAAATACTTTATGTTATCTATTATGCAAGAAAGATATATGATACAGTGGAGTGTAGAATATATGCCAAAATTTATATTTATTACATTCAATAGGTCGTTGACCAAAATGTTACAGTTTGTGTTCCTTGGACCCAAGAACTCCATAGCTAGTCTAAACAGATATTTAAAAGATTACATGAATTGTCTGCGAGTGCGCATGCACTGGTAGAATAAATATGGAACTTGAATACCTTTTGTGGACAGACCAATTTTCTTCACCAAGTGCACTATATTTTCTCCCAACCTGCAAAGGAGTAATGCAATATTACTAGTAACTTACTATTACACAAACATTAAAGAATAAGATAAATAAAAGAGTCAAATCATACTTATCTGAGATCATGATTCAATATCAGAGGGTCAGCGTTGCATTGAGAAGTAGTCGATCCACGACCGAGGAGGGGAAGTGGGTGTGTAATGCATCTAATGGGTTCCCTCGCAAGGCAAAGGTACCCATCATCATTTTATATACATGTGAAATTATTTACTCGCGCAAGTAATAAAACATAGAAAAACTTATAATTAACTTCTTGTAGCTTTGATATCATGTAGTTATAAAATACAGAGAGCATATATACAAAAAGAATACAGATGGTAATCAAGAGTAGGGTTATAATAATCAATAATTATTACTTCGAAGAAAGTACCAAACTTCGTATAGAGGGCCAAAGAATACCGTGGATAACTAACATATTAAAAACATAGTTACCTTTATACACAGGTGTGATTTCGTGAGGAATAATACTTACAATAAAGGAAGCATTAAAGTATGAAGTAAGGACAAAGATTTACAAAAATACGATCTCGATATATATACATGGGTAATAAACATAATAGGAATTTTAAATAGTGAAGCACCACAGAGGTGCAAAGGAGACGATCTGGGTGTATGAAGATTCCAGTGAGAACCTACCTCTTTTATTAAAATCAAATGAAAGCTTCGGTTATATTCAAATAAGAAGACCGTGTTTTGTTCTATGCAAAGTTTTCGAAGGCAATTTTTTTCTCAAAACTGTAGATAGATTGAAAATTAACAGTCAAGCTAACTTTAAAAGGGCATGGTTGAAAAGGCTGTGGGTGTTTTAACAGAGACAGAGAACGTTTTCCTTATCGGCAAGGATAATCCTTAAGCACTTCATACAAGAAGCATTGTTGTTGTTTTTCGAAGAATTAGGGTTTTAGCCTTGCAATATAAAATACAGAGAACAATTAAGGAATTATATTGCAGAGTTGAATAATTGAAGTGTGAAACGTATTTACTGAGTGCATGACTCTGTGAAGGCTACGACCGGGTGTTAAAATGTAAGATTTAATATCATAACCTTGCGGCAATGAATTTCCTCAAGTCTCTACCTGTATAGGTCCCAAACAAATGGTTATTTCCTTACACAACACCCTTCAAGACAAAGGTTGCGGATTATAACGACTCTGTACAGACTTAAAACGTGCACGAGAAAATTGCAGAGAGTTTATCTTATAGCCACAATGATCATGGGTTGACAGGGGAGGAACCTGAAGATACAAGCTTAAAGACAGATAGCCAACAGAGGAGAAAACATAATAACAACCACCAAACCCAAGTGTTAAAATTTAAAGGGATTTACCTAACTTGCAAGCAAAATAATTATCATTGTGGAACCCGAAACGAGAGCATCCGAAAGTGCAGTATCGTATGGTTGTTACCTCGAGACCAAATAAAACAAAGTATGATAAATGTGACTCAACACCCACAGAGAACATACATTGCATAGACAAAGAAGATATTCCATAGAGAGCATACATTGTAAAGACAGAGAAGGCATTATACAACAAATGAAGTATCCACCCATTAGAAAACGTATGCTCAAAAAACCCTTTTCACGAGATAGAGAGCACTTGTAAAAAATATATTGCACAATGAACATATTTGTTTTTACAAGAATAATGGGTGGTACAGAGCTTAATTGCAAAGGAAACACATAACTCCAGAGAATGTGTATAAACTGTATTACAGAGATCACATTGTACTTACCGTACTTGTGGAGATATGTGTTAGAGCTCCTTTGTTACCACTCTCCCTAGAGCCGCATACTATCACTAGAGCCGAATGCTATCACCGGTCGTGGAGAGTAACCAGGGAAATGGAAAAGAGAAATGGAGACTCAAGAGACATTTAGGAGGGGAGTAATGTCACCTCGAGCCCCTCGGTAGTGGGGAGAGAAACTAGTATGCCACCCCACTCCTTACCATGTAAATTTGTCTGAAGTGTCGAGCCCGCAGTGGGCAGACCTATGTAGTGTCAGGCCAAGAGAGTACTGGGTCGGCCAATCTGCCTTTAATGGACATGCCCTAACGTAAATGCCACAGTCTATAACGACCTAGGTATTCACCTCATCTGTTATCAAACCACTTAAACGCTGGGTTGGATAGGTTTAATGAGGTGTCAGGTGGTAGTGTTAACATGCGCATTGGGTTTTAACTTCATGTGTAGTGTGTATATCGTATGCCACTTAAAACATACATCCTTATACTATGGAAAGTGTTATGGTATGGATACGTTAATACCCTAGAGCGTGGACTCTTGACTATGACAGTGATGTCTCCTAGTCCGCTAGGGTCATAACCTTGTGTTATAGTTTTCTTACATGAATTTCTTTAGTATAGTAAATCTAACATAATTTATAATATAGTTTATGACATTCAATAATATGGATAACATGGGTATGAGGTAACCCTACTATGTTATGTGATGGGCCTTATGCTATGGACCTTGTTAGTCATAGTTACCAATTTAACAATGCAGTCAAATGTATGACTTTAAGTTTAGTAGCAGAGTAAATTAGATTATGAGTTAATCTAATAAAAATGCTATGATTTAATTTAATGCTAGTAACAATAAGTTTTGCTCGACAGTAAACCTCTTACAGTCTTTTAGGATGGATAGTCCAACAGAGTAAAATTTTTATGCGTACAAACAGTGTCTTATATATATAAGAGAATATTTTCATGTGTCACGAAGAGTTTGTTGATCTATAGACTTTAATTTCCCGATCAAAATTTTTTAATTTTAGTGGAAATTTGGGGTACATTACAATTTGCTAATGGTTAGCTATTATTTTTAAATTCAGTGATACACCAACTTTCATGATGCATCATGAATGATGCCCCTACAACTTGACAATCTACACCATGGCAACACAAGTTATATGACATCCTTGTAAAGTGATCGTGATTAATTATGAAAATTAAATATCTAAGCTACATAGGTGACAAAGAAGGTGAATATATATATCTCTGTCCCCGTAGGTAGCGTAATCGCTGGAGGAACAACGATACAGAGAGTAGAATAGCACTGCCCGCGCCATGGGAAAGGGTAATGAAAATGTACTTCCGCAGATTAGAGCTATTGGAATCGGAATCAGTGGACGAGTATATATATATGAAAAATAAATATCTAAGCTACATAGGTGACTAAAAGAAGGTGAATATATATATATTTATAGATGATAGAGATCATTTAGGTCTAGCCCATTCTAATCTGAAACTTTAAAGATTCTTGGAAAGTTTCTACAATGAACCAATGTTAATCTTATGTAGATATATTGTAAGATAGATTAGACATGCTATCTCTAGAACACAAATTCGTGGAATAGTTTCCCACACCCATTACAAACTCATACCTTATAGAAATATTCGATGAAAAGAGTTCTTTCCTCTTGGATTCATCAACTTTGAATATTATTCTATTTTATATGAAGAGAGATCATCCTCCCTAGGATAGTCCATAATTCTATAAAATCCTAAGCCATTGTACAAAAAATTCCATCGAATTAATCATTGGTGATTTCACACTTGGAGAGGTTGCAAATTCCTCTAATTCTATTGCATATTAGGGTCAAGTTATTTTAGTGGCTTGTTCTCACGATTTTCTAATCTTTTCTTATTTTAGTGGCTTGTTCTCATGATTTTCTAAACTTTTCTTAAGTAGGAGTGCTTAATTTTTCTTTATACATGATTAGCTTGTATTTTGTTTTCAAGGATGTACATATTTGGGTTTATCGATTTGTATATAGTGATCCATCACAATGGAGTGCAAATTTGGAAGGAGCCCTTCCCCATAAGGGAGAGCTGCTCAATAACCCACAATAACCCGCAAGGCACAATTCTTTGGGAGTATTTAGTAGATAACATACATAAGTAAATATATGCATGTTGAGTGGCCATCTTTGTGTAGTATGTTGACTTTGTATCTTTGTGTAGTTTTTTAGTAGTTAATGTTGACTTTGTATGGCAGATAATTTTTGTTGTGTCAAGCGTAAGTGGAGTGAGTTTGTTGTGTCAAGCGTAAGTGGAGTGAGGGAAACTATGTAAAAGAATTTGCCCCAGAATAAAATATGGAACCATATTTTTAGCTAATATTTTCCCTTTCTTTGCTTCATGAATATTATTTATCATGTGAGATCTTGACATCTAATCATTTTGGTATCAGATCCATTTTAGTTAACGCTCCACTTGCTCTTTACCTCACCACTCTATTGGCTAGGGTTTATTATTCATCAACAAACTTACATACCTGATGGATCCATTAGTTTTGGGCGGCATCTCTTTTTCTATGGGAATTTTCTAGGTTTTCTCTCCTCTCATATTTACTTTTTTTTCCACACTACCATTAAGCCAACATTTCCCTGAATCTCTATTACGATCTCTCCTCGGATATCAAGGTATAGAGGATTTACTACAAAGGTGAAACCCAAAAAACTCTTTTTGTGATCACTTCTTAGCATAGTCTTAGATCTGCTTAGTCTTGGCACAATACAGTGTATTACAGTTATGGTGTAGACACACCTTCTTATTCATTAATTCAACCTTTCCAATTATCCACATAATCATTCTCAACAAATCGTGTAGTCTCTTTTCCACAATCTGAACACATGCTTTGGTTGGCCCTATTTTTACGTAGAATATATTTACTTGGCTATCTTCCTGCTCTTTTATTATAGTATTTATCTTAATCTAGTGATATAAACACCCACTGCATCAATACAACTACATTTAAAGGATATATCCAAAACTAACTCTGCAATATGCGATTGTCATAGGTCATTTGTTGTTACCACTTTCAGTTTGTCATCTTGTGCACTTTTATTAACCCTAGCCCCCCTATTTTTTGTAGTTGCAGTTTGAACTCCCTCGGCGTTTCGTCTATTACCTTTAACCCTAACTAGCATCTTCTCCCTCATTTATCCCGCACTAGTTCCATTGCTTTGAACACTAGATTGGAGGATACTTACATCGATTTGTCTCTCCTCCACCAACCCTAGCTACATGTCAGCAGAATACACGACCCCCATTTCCCGTCTTCCCTTCTCGTTTTCCAGGATGACTCTAGCACATTGACATTCATCCTCATGCCTTCTACTGTTGTCATCCTTCATCTGGCCGCTGCATACCACATCTAGTGTCTGTTAGTATCTCTACAAAGTTAATTCTTACCCCTAGTAGTCATTCTTTGTTTCACTTTTTACTGGTTCTATCTATTTTTCTCCAATACGAAATGATGGCAGAATGCTCTCTCTTTGTCTCTGCTTTGGTATTCTTTCTTTTCTGGAGTCATTCACATAGAAGGCATCTCCATCTTCATCTTCATAATCTTGATTGAACATTTGAATTTCCATACTTTACCTGTTGGCAAAATAAATATTACAACTTACTTAAAAAATAATCCTTTAAAATTAAAAGACACTTCTCTTAAAATAAAATAATGCCTTTAAAATAAAACTCACTCCACTTTTAATGCGGCTTCTCGAGCTTCAAGGTTTCTGGGCGGTTTCTCATGTCGGTGTGGCTCTTCGGCTTCTCACTTGCCTTATCCCCTATTCTTTCAAAATCGCCTTTTTCTCCTTGCTACCATGTGGCTTTGCCCGACGTTCGAATTCGAAGCTCTTCACAATGAACCCTGACTCGGTCTCTCTCCTCTGTTCGTGGACATAAGTCCTCCTCCTTTTCTTGGATATCTTTCCTCTGCCTGCCTCCACTTAAATAATCTCTCTCTCTCTATATATTTCTCCACCAAAAAACAAAGGCAGACTAAAAAAAAACTATATCATTCAAAAAAAGTCTTTGACTTTCTTTAGATTTTTTAAATTATTAACTGAAAAAAACGGCCGTCCTTCACCAACTGCATGCTCACCGGACTTCTTTTTAAAAAAATGTGTTTAAAAAACATTGTGCACCTTCACGGTTTTCGATGGACAACTTTTACTCACGCAGAGAATTCTACTTGTCCACTCACATCTCTGCTCAACATCCGCGGCCCTCTTGCGATTCTGTTCTTCTCATTCTCGTCCAATTTGTGCAGTGGCGATTCTTCTCTTCTCGGTATCTGCAATTTGCACGACCTCTTCTTGCTCTGAAAAATGGCCGGCTCCACAAACTGGCAAACCCTCGTTGGCCACATCACGAGCCTCCTCTGCAATCGGTTGACCCTTCACAAAATAAGAAAAAACCTCTGCTCGACCTCCATTGGAGCACACACGAATCAGTCCCTCTTTCTCCTCGGGCTCCCTCAAACTCAGATGGCACACATTCTCGTCTACTCAAACTTTCATATCTCCGGGCTCTTGGGCCCTCCTGTGAGGGAGGCTGACCTAGACCCGCTATGATACCATGTAAACGTTTACCTAAAACTGATGGTGAAATACACATAACACATTTATTTGTGTCGTATATTAATATGAAAGTATAGTTACAAAGAAGTTATGGGACGACCAACTCTCTATAACAGTAGAGAGATTAGTTAAGAATATAATTAAGTTATTTCCCTTAACACACCCCTCCCACATTACTTCATTGTCTTGCTTTTTTCCTATTTTTGGGTTCATTATGGTGTAGTGAGATCATCAAAACTCTTGGCCGGAATGTACTCAAACAAACTCAGATAACTAGACAATGCCTTGCCTACCACAACATACAATATAATTGTTGTATTAAGAACAACTTGGAACATAAGGATTGGTTATGCATCGAAATCAATCTAGTATCTTTTGTAATCTATGGGAGGGCCCATTCCAACTCCTTATGGGCTTGCGCCTTTATCGTTCTATATGGGACCTCCAGTTGATACATCCTCTAGGTGTATTGGTAAATGACTTGGCAGCTGTACATGGTTCATCTCTTCCATTTGCTAGAGCATCTTGTGCACATTATGATATGACATATTCAGAAGCATCTGTAGTATCTTATGAATACCGTTCACATGTCACCATAAGTGGGTCATATGAGGCTTTTCACATGTCGTCATCCTCTACACACAGGGCAGTTATTGTTACAAGCATTGGGTACGATGTTTCCCCTCTTATGGACAAGCACGATCTAGTTATATTGTCTTAGTTCCCACCCCGACTACTCCAGTACATCAATGATCAGGGTTCCTTGTAGGCCGCCCTCCTACTCTATATGCTTTCTCTCTAATTCTCTACTTTTGTTTCATAGTAGAAGCCTTGTCCGTTGTAAGATGAATTTTAATTTTCCCCACCCTAGTTCCTTCTAAGTAGAACGCTTGCTCAAGTCTTTGTCAATGGAAGATGGATTTTCCCTATTTTAGTTTATTAGAAGTATAAGTCTTCCCAAGAAGCTTTGCCATCAGGCAAGATGATTTTTCCCTATTGAAGTAGAAGCCTTGTCTTGTGCAAAATGAAATTTTCCTGAATTTTCCCTACTCTAATTCATTCGAAAAATACATGGTGTTTCTTTGATGCTATGAACCAAAATGAAAGAGCAAAGCTCGTCTTTTTGTTATGTTGTTGGGACTATTGATGCCCATTCCACATAGTTAGCGGACTGCCAAAAAATGCTATTGAAATGATGGAGTTTGACATTCTTTGTGATTTGTCTTGGAATATATAATTCCTACTTATCTAATATGATGTATTAAGAAGTAGAGTCAATCTCTACATGAGTTGTGTGATCTTATTATTAGGAGTTTGTTAGGGAGTTGGATTTATGAGATCCTAGATTCATGTTTATGGTTGAGATATTTGCTCAACCTCTCATCCTATATTTGGAATAAGTTAGATATGATAACTATGAGTGAGCTCTATATAATGAGCCACAAATGTATTGTATAAGGTATCAAGTAATCTAATAGTATTGTGTTATAATGTCTCTCTCATTTGTTAATTCTACATTGCCTATTATAACTGAAATAGTTGACTGTAAATCTGGATCTAAGGGTTGTGAGTTGTTGCTTTTGTCTGAAGAAAGCGATTGTGTAAACAAGCATCGATCTTTTCCATCACCCTAAGATACAACAAATCTATTTCCTGATAAATTGTGGAGCAAAGAGAAATGCAGAGAGAAGAGAAGAGAATAGTATATTCAAATGTATGAAGAATTACAGAAAGTACAGAACGTAGAGAACTCAATTACAATGCACGATGGTTGAGCTATATATGCTCAAGCAAGACAAAATTAGAAAGTACAACTGTCCAGTACAGCTGGCAGTGTACGATCATACTGTTGAGGGTACAATATATTTAACACTCCCTCTTAGACTCAACAGTTACAATCATCAGCACTGACTATGCCTAAGTGCTGTCTCTGAAAATCAAAAACTGACTTTCCTAGTGGCTTGGTGAAGATATCAGCAAGCTGATCTCTAGATCCACAAAATTGGAGTGCAATATCCCCATTATTGACTAGCTCGCGTATGAAATGAAACCGAGTGTCAATGTGTTTACTTTTCTTGTGAAACACGTGGTTCTTGGATAATGCAATTGCTGATGTATTGTCACAGAAAATAGGAGTTGGACCCTTTTCTGTTTGTGACATGTCTTTCAATAATCTTCTCAGCCACACAACTTGACATGAAGTTGAGGTAGCAGCTACATACTCTGCCTCTGCAGAAGATAAAGATACTATTGGCTGCTTCTTCGATGCCCATGAAATCAAGTTCGTGCCCAGTTGAAAAACATATCCTGATGTGCTTTTCCTGTCATCTAGGCTGCCTGCAAAGTCACTATCTGTGTAACCAAAGAGTTGATTACTATCAGATTTAGTGTACCATAGACCAAAATGTATTGTTCCTGCTACATATCTCAAAATTCGTTTTGCCATTTTCCAGTGTGAATCCTTGGATGATTCCATGAATCTGGAAACAAGGCTAGCTGCATACATGATGTCAGGCCTAGTTGCTGTAAGATACAACAAACTGCCTACTAAACTTTTGTATAAAGTAGAATCCACTGTGGGACCTTCATCATTCTTGCTTAATTTTGTGCCTAAAGGTATGGGGGTTTCTGCTGGATTGCATCCTTCCATGCCAAACCGTTTGATGATGTCTGCTGCATACTTTTGCTGACAGACAAAAATGCCTTTGGCTGATTGATGAACCTCAATGCCTAAAAAATATTTCATTATGCCAAGATCTGTCGTCTCAAACTCAGATTGCATGGCATGTTTGAAATCTGTTAGCTCTAGCTTTCCTGTGTAAATCATGTCATCAACATATAAACATACAATTAGTATTTTACCGTGCTGATCTGTTTTGGTATAAAGTGTTGGTTCATTTTGACTTCTGTTGAAGCCACTTTTGATCAGGTAAGTGTCAATTCTGCTGTACCAAGCTCTTGGAGCTTTCTTTAAGCCATACAAGGCTTTCTTCAACCGATACACTTTGGCTGGGTGCTCTTGGACTTCAAATCCAGGTGGTTGATTGACATAAACTACCTCTTCTAAAAAACCATTTAGGAATGCTGACTTGACATCCATTTGGTATACTTGCCATTTGTGTTGTGCTGCTATGGCCAATAAATTCCTTACAGTGTCTAATCTTGCTACTGGAGCAAAAGTTTCACCATAATCAATACCTGGTTGTTGTGAGAATCCTTGGGCAACAAGTCTTGCCTTGTGCTTTTCAATCTGTCCTTTTTCATTTAGTTTGGTTTTGTAGACCCACTTGACACCAATAGTTTTCTTGTGTGTTGGCAAATCAACAAGATCCCATGTGTTGTTCTTCTCAATGGAGTCAATTTTTTGGTCCATGGCTTGAACCTAATGTGGCTCCTTAGTTGCTTCCTTAAAGGATGTAGGTTGACATGACATTAAAGCAAAAAGATTATGTTACTCAAAGTCATCCAACTGTTGATGGATTTCTCTCAAACTCCGAGTTCTCTGATTCTGTGGTTCAGAAAATGATTCTCTGCTGGAAGTTGAGTTATCTGGTTGTCCTTGGACTTGCATTCTTGGAAGAAAAGTGTGAGGTGCTTGCTGTTCTGAATTTTCTGTGTTTTCAGAACTTGGCAGCAATGGATTTTGACTGTCCACTTGCTGATTTTATGAATCATTCCAGAATTGGTTTTCCAAAAATTGTACATCTCTACTGAGAATTAATTTCTTGGTGATTGGATTGTAAAGCCTATAAGCTTTAGATGTTTCACTGTATCCAGTGAAAATGCATTTTTCACTTCTGTCATCAAGCTTCTTCGTTAATTCGGAAGGTATGTGTGCATATGCTATGCATCCAAATGTCCTTAGATGAGCTACATTGAGCTTTGTCCCACTCCATGCTTCTTGGGGAACTTTCATATGTAGACTGGTGGTTGGTGATCTGTTCAAAAGATAAACTGAGCATGCTACTTCTTCAGCCCAAAACGTGTTTGAAAAACATTTTTCTTTGAGAAGTGTTCTTGCCATATTCATGATGGTCTGATTTTTTCTTTCAGCCACTCCATTCTGCTGTGGGGTATACCTTGTTGTTGCTTGCATGATGATGCCTTGAGATTTGCAGAAATTTGCAAATTCTCTGGAGTTGTATTCTCCTCCTCCATCTGACCTGAGTACTTTAAGAAATTTTCCACTCTATTTTTCAGCTTCTGCTTTGAATTCTTTGAATTTTGTAAATGTTTCAGACTTGTGTCTGAGAAAATAGATCCATATTTTCTTGCTGAAATCATCAATAAACGTTAGAAAGTAAAAACTACCACCTATTGACTCTGTTTGCATTGGTCCACATAGGTCAGTGTGAACTAGTTCAAGATGATGTTTGGCTTGATTGGAAGACTGTGGAAAACTAGTTCTTTTGTGTTTTCCAAGTATGCAAGACTCACATGGGAGAATTTGCTCTTTAAAAATAGGTAGACCTTTGACCATGGAGTTTTTCTGAAGAAGACTTAGACTCTGAAATGGTAGATGTCCAAATCTTGTATGCCAAACCATTGATTCATTCATGGTTGATGCACTCTGTGCATAAGGTTGATTCAGATTTGCAGTTCTGAGGGTAAGGGGAAACATCCGATTTGGAGTCATAATGATTTCAGAAATTAATTTTCTGCTGGGTTTTCTATCATAGATTTTACAAGATGCTCCCTCAAAAAGTACCTTATATCCTTTTTCAATGAGCTGTCCTACACTGAACAAATTATGTTTTAAGTCTGGAACATGATAGACATTACATATGTCTTTCTTTACATTTTGTTTAGTAAGAATAGGAACAGTTCCTTTTCCTTGAACTTTGACTAAATGATCATTACCAAGAGTAATATCAGAGGAAATTGAAGAATCAAAGCATGAAAGTAATTCTTTGTTACCTGTCATGTGATTGTTGCATCCACTGTCCAGCAACCAGAGATCTTTAGGTTGTTGTTCAGTTTTGTGGCATGAGAGAAACATACCTCTTGAGGTGTCTCCCATATGATTTGACACATGTGCTCTGCCTGAGAGTTGATCTGCCCGCTTCTTCCTGCATTCAGATTCATAGTGCCCATACTTTTTGCAGTAATAGCATTGTATGCTAGTTTTTTCATTAGACCTTCTCCCTCTGCCTCTTTGAGGCTGGAAATTTTGATGTTGATATTGTTGTTGATTTCGTTGACCTTGGAAATTCTTATTTGGATATTGTTCTCTGTTCCCTCCACTGGTATGAGGGTTACCTTGATTGTTCCCTCTTCCTCTGCCTTTCCCTCTTCTGAATGAGAATTGAGTTTGGAAGGCATTTGAGATTGACTCATCTGTGAAATGCAGTCTTGTCTCATGTGTCACCAGAGAACCAATTAGTTCATCTGTTGAAAATCGTGACAGGTCCTTGGATTCAAGGATGGCTATGACAACCATTTCAAATTTCTTGGGAAGACTTTTGAGAATATTTTCAACAATTCGTTGATTAGTGATGGTTTCACCAATGAGTCTAATCTGGTTCACGATTCCCATGACTCTGGTCATGAACTGATCTACAGTTTCGGACTCTGTCACCCTGAGAGTCTCGAATTGTGTCCATAACGACTGCAATTTAACTGTTTTTACCCTGTCATTTCCTTGGTAGGACGTTTTGAGGATGTCCCGGGCCTGTTTAGAAGTACCAGCGCCTATGATTTTCGAGAAAATCGAATCATCCACAAAATTCTGTATCCAGAATTTCGCTTTGTTTTCTTTGGTCCTCAGAGTTGCCTGAGCAATTCTCTGCGCATTTGTCATGGTAGCGAGGGCTGTTGGATCTAGTTCCACATACCCGAGATCTACTGGTTCCCAACACTCTTGTGCTTGTAGGAACGACCTCATTCGAAGAGACCAGAACTCATAGCTCTTTCCCAGATGTATCAGACCTTGAGTTGGTCCTAGATTGCTAGATGACGCCATTATCTTTGAATTTTAAAAAAATTTTGCAGAAGTACAAAGGAAAATGGTGTATTTACCTCCAATCGGTGAAATGCCGATGTTCCGATGGCCGATGGGAGCTTATCAGGCTTGAATTGGCCCTTTGTTCTCCTTGCAATGTGACCACATGCCCTGTGATAAAGTGCTACGGGATTTTCCTGTTTTAACCTTTCAAAATGTCGAAACGCGAAAAATTTGCCTTTGGACTTTTCAACGGTCCAGATCTGCTGATGATCGGACGGTCCAGATCTTATCGGGATTTCGCGATTTCTGATGTCGAGGTTTTCTGTCTCCTCGATTCCGGGATCGTCGATTTTCCGATGGCGCTGTCTTGTCGGGACTTTTCCCGATGGCTTCGATCTGCGACACGCGTCCTCAACTGATGGACGGTCGTGATCCCTTCTCGCGATTTCGCGATATGTTATGTCCCAGACCTCTTGTCTCCAGGATCCGCGAAATGCAGATCGTCGATTGACTCGTTTGACGAGATGACGTCAGCTGGGCCCCGCAAATGGAGGGTTCCTCCTGTTGGGATTTTTTCGAAAGCCTCGATCTCTGCCACGTGTCCTTGAAAAATGAACGACTGATTTGCGTCGGGGATTTCACTAGAAAGAAACCCGATCACTTGTTCTCAGGATTCCCGATTTGCCAAATCCCGATATGCCGATGAACTTTCTTGTCGGGATTTTTGCGAGCCTTCGGATTTACGCCACGCGTCCGGGAGAGATGGACGGGCCTGATTCCTCCTCGGGATATCGTGGTTTGCGATGCTCCGAATTGCTGTCAACTTGAAACTCCAAATGTCGATACGCTGACGGCGCCCTCGATGTCTCCCACGTGTCCAGGAGATATGGACGGCTGAGATCTGATCGGGATTTCGCGTATCGCGATTTCGCGAGTTGCGATGTCAAATTTCTTTGACAACTTGAAACCCTAAATGTCGATATGCTGACGGGTGCTACGATGTTCACCACGTGTCCCAACAAACGGATGGCTGAGATCGTATCACTATATCGGGTATCGCGATTTCGCGAGTTGCGAGGTCCCGTTGCAATGGTCTTTGAAAACCCCGAACTCCGAAATGTCGATATGACGATGCGTTGATCTGCTGCCACCTGTCCTCTGAAATGGATGGATGTGATCATTTCGGGATTTCGCGATTTCGCGTATCGGAGTTTTTGGAGAGTAGATTATTTCGCTCGTCCAACTCCCGATTCCCGATTTTGCGATGGAATAGGATCTCGCCACGTGTCTCTTGATCGGACGGTCAAGATGACATCGGGATTTCGTGACTTCAACAGTCGAAATCACTCCTGTGCACTGCAGAGGACTAAACCTCGTGCACCTTCTCGCTGATCCAACGGCTATCGGTCCTTTGCGCAAGATCTGATGGCTGAAATGATTTCGCCTTTTGCACGCTCTCCTTCTTCCCTTCTGTAATGGTTTCCTGGCTCGGATCTGTTCGCAAGATGAATCTTGCAGCCTTAATGGCTGTTCTTTGCGTTTTTGACGCGATCTTTCCCGAATTTAACGGAATTTTCTCCTGCGGAAGAAAAGATTCGTGAATCTTTCAAAGATTTGAAAGAATTTCACGAATTCTTCATTATGTGCTTCAATCTTTAACATATATGAGGGAAATTTTTGATTTCTTTAAAATTTCTCGCCTCCTCCGGCTTTTCTTCATCAAACTTTGACAATTCTTGAAAAATTGCAAGAATCTTTAGGGTTTCTTATTCTGCGATCTCTTCGTCCAGGATCTTTCGAGCGTTGTCCGCTATGCTTCCTCCGCAAGCTTCTTACGGCAATCTTTAAAGAGTATTGCATACAACTTTCCAAACCTTGTGAAAAGTTTGTGTCGCGTTCTCTCAAGATGCGTGTAAGCTCTGCGCTGTGAGGATCGTGTGGCTCTCCCAACTGTGTGAAGAGGCTTACTGCTGAAGCTCTGATACCATGATAAATTGTGGAGCAAAGAGAAATGCAGAGAGAAGAGAAGAGAACAATATATTCAAATGTATGAAGAAGTACAGAAAGTACAGAACGTAGAGAACTCAATTACAATGCACGATGGTTGAGCTATATATGCTCAAGCAACACAAAATTAGAAAGTACAACTGTCCAGTACAGCTGGCAGTGTACGGTCATACTATTGAGGGTACAATATATTTAACATTTCCTTCAGGTGGAAACGTGATTCAAGATACACAGGACGACAATTTATCTCTTTTTCATAACCCAGATAGTAGTGTTAGTGATAATTTCCTTCAGGTGGACACGTGATTCAAGATACACAGCAGGACAATGTATCTCTTGTTGATAAGCCAGATAGTAGTGTTAGTGATAATGTTGAATGTACACTTTGAGAGTTTTTTCTTTGGACGCACCGCTATATCTAATTTCATTGATGTCAATCCTACATCTACTTCACTTCTCATGCGTTTGGCAGCCACAATGCTTGACATCAATCCATATAATCGTCATGATTTTTCATGTGCAACCAGCAACGCTGCCAATATCTCCAATTTCATAAAAACGATTCTTCAAGTAGTGGATTTTAGAAGTGCATTTATGTAGTCTTTCCCTCCAACAAGTTCAGGTTGGCTGTGTGAAATGGATGAAGTAGACTCAATATTTCCATAAGTTGTCTGTGCCAGGTCCCAAACATGTGCATGTGACTACTTGGCCTTTCATTTTATTGACTTCAGCTTGTAGGACTTTTTCTAATATTAGACTGGGGTACTTTCAAGTTAAATTAAAAAACAATTGTCACAATAGGTGCACATCTTGAGAGATCCCTTCTACATAAGAGCTCTCTGCTCAATAACCCATAAGGCATACTAATGCAGGCATAGACAACAGAAGTAAATAAACACATAACTCAAAAGGCATACTAATGGAGGATTACTTAATAGACAACAGATGTAAATAAACACATATCTAGTAGTTATACCATGCACAATTTTGTGTATATCTATTGGAAATGGGTACATTTAATAGAGTTTTAGTTTTTAATGTGTTTTCTATGGATAAGATTAAATGTGAATAGAATATTCTTATTAATCACACTAAATAAGGTTATGATTTTAATTATTAATTTCCTTTTTTTTTTATAAAAGTGTAAGCTTATTTTTTTACTTTTTCACATTTACTTAATCATATTAAGATATTACATTGTTCAAGTGGATTGTTGATTTACATTGTTCACAAGTGAATTGTTGATTGCCACATTTACATGATTAGCAAAAATTCCATTTGATTCTGATTAACTTAGTAGTGGAATATGTGAAGTGTGAAGCCTGCGATGTGAAGTGGAACATGTTTCAATTAGGTAAGACTATGCTACGGTGGAACATGTTTCAATTAGGTAAAACTTCTCTATCATATTGAGGTCCCGAAGCTCAATATGAGTGCTCAGCTCAATATAACCGACTTATGAAGAAATATATCAACCCCACACACATAAATAGGATCTACATAACAATATTTTTGTGGTTTTCGTTAACATCTTACTCCACATTTGAGATACCACTTCATTCATTGAAGATACAATTGCCTCTTACCATCAATCTCATTCTTGTAGTGTCTGGACTCTTAGTCATTCTATTGACTTATATTCACAGTTATCTAAGAAAACAAATATAAATATTGAATGTACCATAATTCAGTCATAGAACTGGACCTCTTTCACACAAAGATACAAATTGTACACATAACCAGTTGTTGTTCTTGTGTCACCTCATCCTACAAGAACCACAAGCCGTAAAAAACTGTAGATATAACCAAGCCAGTAATTTGTTCTTGTGCCACCTTATACAACAAGAACCAAGAGCTTAACATTAAGTTACTCTCTTCTATGATTGGTTCTTCTTTATATAATTTTACACATAAACTAAATATAGCATACATAACCAATGGCTATTTATTCTAGGAAAGTATATGTCCTTGCTGATCACTATGTCTATATCTTCTTGCGCTTTCTCTTGAACTCGAGGACCATTCCACACATAAAAGAAGCCCACTTTTTCACCAGTCCGTTTCATCTGTCATAAGAGACATGCGATAAGGACCACTATCTCGAATATCTTCTGCCACTTTCACTATCAATTTGCCTGCAAGAACTTCCATCTATCTATCTCTGGCAACTCCTTTTCCTTTTGAGCCAATAATAAATCGCTTCTCTCTGGCATCACAACTCTAAACTACGTTGGTGCCCGTTCCACACATGGGAGTTCTCTTTAAATTTACGCACAAACAAAACCCTAGATCTCCAAGAAGTAAACATTTAATAGTTCCACAAGAACATCGAATCTAGAGTAGTCTCGATGAACCCAACGCCAGTCCAAGTGATGTCTAATTCTGTTGCAGATATCATGTAGCAAATTTTCGTTGTGGATCACTATAGACAAAATATCTTTGGCTGGCAAAGGCGGAAGTAGAGTTCTCTCTTTGAAGTGAACAGGCTGAAGATAACGACATTGGATCTGATCTGGTAGCATAATTTTCAAAATGAGAACAAGAAGATAGAATTGGGAAAGAAAAGAAAATGAGCAGAGTTGAATAGTATTGAGTATTGAGAATAGAGAATATTCAGGAAAGGACAAAAGGACGAGTTAAATAGGTTCAAGCAAATAGAGAACGATTGTACAACTACAGTTGCAGTTACAAACATTAGCATTGATAATGCCCAAGTGTTATCTCGGATTTTCCTAGTGGCTTTGTAAAAATATATGCGAGCTGATCTCGAGAGCCACAAAATTGAAGTGTCATGTCACCATTATTGACTAGCTCGCGTATGAAGTGAAAACGAGTGTCAATATGCTTGCTTTTCTTGTGAAACACATGATTTTTTGATAGAGAAATTGCTGAGGTGTTGTCACAAAAGATAGGAGTTGGCTCCTTTTCTGTATGTGACATATCATTCAATATTCTTCTCAGCGACACAACTTGATAGGAAGATGAGGTAGCAATGACATACTCTGCCTTTGGAGAAGATATTGATACAATGGGTTGCTTCTTTGATGCCCATGAAATCAGGTTCGTGCCCAGGTGAAAAGCATGTCCTTGGGCTTTTCCTGTCATCTAGGCTTCCTGCAAAATCCAGAGAGATGATCATCATCATATTGAGTTTACCATAAGCCAAAATTGAGAGTGCCTGGAACATATCTCAAAATCCTTTTCTCCATCATCTAGTGAGAATCTTTGGGGGATTCCATAAACTTGGAAACACAAATGACTACATACATAATATCATGCCTAGTTTTGTAAGATATAATAAACTACCTATTAAACTTTTGTACAGGGTAGAATCCACTGTAGGGCCTTCATCTTGCTTGCTCATTTTTGTGCCTAGGGGTATAGGGGTTTCTATTGGATTGCAGTCTTCCAAGAAGAATCTTTTGATGATGTCTGTTGCATACTTTTACTAACAGACAAAAATGTCTTTGGTTGATTGATCAACCCCAATCCCTAAAAAATGTTTCATTATGCCAAGATCTGTCATCTCAAACTCAGATTGCATGGCATGTTTAAAACTGGTTAACCCAATATTTCCAATATATATCATGTCATCATCATATAAATATATAATTAGAATTTTACCGTACAAAGTTGGCTCATTTTGGCTTCTGCTGAAACCACTTTTGATCAGGTAAATGTCAATTCTGTTGTACCAAGCTCCTTGAGCTTGCTTTAAGCCATACAGGGCTTTCTTCAACCGATATACTTTGGCTCACTCCTCTTTGACTTCAAATCCAGGTGGCTGATCCACATAGACCTCTTCTTCTAGCCAACGACTGAGATCAAATCCCGAACTCACACTTCGCAAGTTTTCACAACTCTTACCTCGAGATTTTCTGATTTGCGAATCAGCGAAGTACTGATCCAATGCTGCAACCTTGGAAATTATGATTCTGGCTCTCTTGTCTGTAACCTTGGAAATTATGATTCTGGTTCTATTGTCTGTGACCTTCATTTGAGTGATGGTTACTTGGAATTCTCCCTCTTCCTTGATGACCTCTTTCTCTGCCTCTGCCTCTCCCTCTGCTGAAAGAGAATTGAGTCTTGAAGACTCTGGCTATTGACTCATCTTCAAGATGTAGTCTGGACTCATGTGTCAACAGGGAACCCATTAATTCATCTGTTGAAAAATTTGGCAAATGTTTGGATTCAAGGATGGTTGTAACAACCATTTTAGATTTCTTTGGTAAACTTCTGAAGACTTTCTCAACAATTCATTGATCAGGGATGGCTTCACCAGTCAATTTGATCTGGTTTGCGATTCCCATGACTCTGGTCATAATCTGATCAATGTTTCCAGACTCTGTCATTTTTAAAGTCTCAAAATGCGTCCTCAAGGTCTGTAGTTTGACTGTTTTGACCTTGTCATTGCCTTGGTAAGCTAATTTAAGGATGTCCCAGGCCTGTTTTGAGGTAAAAGTGCCTCTGATTTCTGAGAAAATCGAGTCATCCACGGAATTTTGTATCCAGAATTTGGCTTTCTTCTCTCTGTTCCTTTGTGTTGCGTGAGTAGTTCTCTGTTGGTTGGTCATGGGAGCAAGGTCTACTGGATCTGGTTCCACATATCCAAGATCCACTGGATCCCAGCATTCTTGTTCTTGCAAGAAGGATCTCATTCTAAGAGATCGAAACTCATAATTCTTTCCAAGAAGAATCGGTCCTTGTGTTGGTCCTTCGATTCTCCTTCCACAGGTCTGCCTCCACACGCTGTGATGTTTCCAACGATTTTTTGAGTGGACTGATGTCTCCATGCTCCTTTAGCGGACTGTGGATTTTTCTCCAAGATTCTTTAAACGCTGTGTCCTTCTGTAGTTGCTTTGCTTCTTCGCGCTTGTTGTCTGCAACAACCTTTTGAGCATATGATGTACTGCATCCTGTTCTCCAATCACTGTGAAGAATCTTTCGTCCCGTGTGCTCTCATAGACAGTGTAAGTTCTGTGCTTCTTAGGATCGGGCTGTTGTCCAGACTATGTGAAGAGGCTTACATCGGAAGCTTTGATACCATGACAAAATGAGAACAAGAATATAGAATTGGGAAAGAAAATAAAATGAGCAGAGAAAAATAGTATTGAGTATTGAGAATAGAGAATATTCAGAAAAGGACAAAAGGATGAGCTAAATAGGCTCAAACAAATCAAGAACGATTGTACAGTTGGGCATGACAACTGGCAGTGTACAGTGACACTGTTGAGGTTACATATATATTTAACAATAATCACTCAAAAAACAAACACACTCAAACAAGCACTCCACTCTCACACATTCTTGGGCACTACAGTGAGGGAGTTACACCAAAAACTCCTAGCTGTGATATCCACTTAGCAATATGTACAAAACAAATTATGTATTTTTATTATTCAATCACACACATATTTATATATTAAGTTTTCCTCAATAGTATAACAAACTTAAGAGGAAATCTCTCAACCACATACATAAATAGGATCAATAGTTGGAAATTGTTTCTCACAACTAACTAAATCTAACAAATCCAAAGTCCATTTCATTCTCCGACAACAAAGAGGACAGAGATCGGGAATCAACCTCTTTGAGGACTATTGATTGAGGGATGTAGCAAGCAAACTCCTTGCACACCCAAGTCTACAACTTCCAACACTCACTCATTTCATAACTCGGCCAATGCCTAGGCTCTCTCACGGAGCAAATCAAGCAATGATCACTTTTACACATCCACAACACTCTCTTTTACTCTAAGCAACTACATCTCTCTCCTTGTGGATCTGATTATCGACAAACACACTCACACTACTGCCTACCTAACACTACTGCATACCTAGCTGCAACTCATTTACAACCAACACAATCTTCTATTTTCCTAATGTATGGACTACGATAAGGAAGTCAAGCCCATCTCTGCTCTGATACCATATTAAAATAATAGAGGAAAGGTTATTACACACAAGGATAAGGCTCCATTAAATCAATGCAATAGTGCATATAAATACATGAAACATTGAATCAATATAATGGTACATATAAATACATGAAACATTGGTTCAAGATAAATAAACTAAGTTGATCACACAATCAACTAATAAAATATTTTAACTACACACCAAAATAAGAATAAACTTAATTTAACCAATCTTCTCAAATCTCATTAACTAACAATCTCCTAAATAATAAACTAAGATAAACATTATCTACCTTTAAAATTTATAAATAATGCTAATACATTAATAAGATGTGTACATCATTTAAAATATTAACAAAAAAAAATTCACAATAGAACTAGAGCAAAATTAATAACAATCTCTTAAATAATAAACTAAAATAAACATTATTTACAATGAAAATTAATAAATAACGCTAATACATTAATAAGATGTGTACATCATTTAAAATATTAACAAAAATTTTCCCAATCGAACACTTAGAGCAAAATAAGGATGAGGACCTAGATAACTATCATAGTTGGATGTCAAAAATTTTGGAATGATCTTCAAATATATTGAAAAAAGTGTTGGTAATTAATATACAAAATATATTTAGGCCTCTCTTTATTGGAATATATGGTTTAATAAATATTTTAATTACAACTTAAAATCTTATGGTCAACAATTAAAGATGTTGGTATATTCGTTGTTGTCCCAAATTAATGAATGAGATTCAATTTCACAACTTCCGTGAATTTATGAATGCATAAGTTTTTCTTGTTTACTTTTTTTACATTTACTTAATATGATTAAGAAATTACTAACCTATCGATTGATTGCCACTTTTAATTGTTTAGCCATGATTAATATATAAAATACCTGATTGACACGTTTAAAGTATTTAAAGCAGAGATTAATTCTACCCATTGTAATGACCACGTTTTTAGGAAGGCGAAGTGTGTCTGTGTGGTTAGATGCATGAATGGATGCCAGTTTCAATCCTTTTATTGTAGCACGATATTTTGCTATGGACATGATTTTATTTTATAAAAACCTAACTCTCAGCTCATTGATCAAGCGAGGTAATGTATCAATGGAACGGGTATGTAAAAATGCAATCCCTTGTTCTGCGAGCATTTTCTACAATTTTCCATGAAGTTATTGACATCGTTGTTGGAAGCGGAAGAAGGTTAGTTAGTGTTGTTATACATCTCATCACTGGTTAGTGTTGTAACTATCTGTATCTCTAGAGAAATTGAGAGCTCATGGGAGATGACTAGCTTTACGGAGGGACAACTTATTGAAGCTCAAGTGCAGGGGCGACATATTTATGAGGCCCTTGAGAAGGGTGTTAGGATTATTAGAGATACATCCATGGAAGAAGGCCAATTAGCTACTTGTATTTTGAGATGAGATTTAGATATAGTAAAGGACCTCGTTCATATGTTTTGAGAATTTTACACTGACCGAGAATGAAGATGACCGAGAATCCAAAGTTTCTAGTCTTTATTTGTGAAAAAGGGTGCAGAATGTTTCAATGTGTTCATTACAGTATCGCACAAGATAATTAGAGATCGCCAAAGCCATAAGAAAAAAGTAAGGTCTATCGTTGGATGTTGCAGTTCTGCCCAAATTTATTATTGATCAAACCCAGATACAAGAGACTCTTCTGTTTACGTTTTAACTCCACATTGTTTTTTACATATTTTAACCATTTGACACACTTTCAGCGATTCAGCATTAAATCAAAATTGGCCACAAGATGGATTGGACATCACCGAAAGTTTATTATTGATCCAACCCCGATAAAGAGACTCTTATGTTTACGTTTTAAATTCTTTTTTTTTTTTACATATTTTAACTATTTGACACATTTTCAGCGATTCAGCATTAAATCAAAATTGGCCACAAGATGGATTGGACATCACCGAAGTTTAATATTGATCGAACCCGGATACAACGAACCCCGATACAAGAGACTCTTATGTTTAAGTTTTAAATTTTTTTTTTTTTTTAACTATTTGGCACACTTTCAGCGATTCAGCATTAAATCAAAATTGTTAACAAGATGGATTGGACATCACCGAAGTTTATTATTGATCGAACCCCGATAGAACAGACTTTTATGTTTACGTTTTAACTTTTTTTTTTTTTTTACATATTTTAACTATTTGACACACTTTCACGGATTCAACATTAAAACAAAATTGGCCACTACTTGACATTGCTTGCAATCAAAATCTAAGACTCTGTCTAAGATGACATTAGTTGCAATGTTGTGTCTCTATGTATGCTTAATATTTACATTGTTACAAAAAAAAACATATTTACCCTAATCACACTCTAAAATTATGTCTAAGTTGACATTACTTGCAATGTGTTCAACAACGTCTACCATGTCTCTGTGTATGCTTAATATTTACATTGTGCACTAAAAAACATATTTACCCTAATATTATTTTAGGTTTTTTTAAGGTTATTTTAATATTTTAGTATTTATTAGGATTATGATTTTATTAGTTATGTAATTACATATATCATATTTACTAAAATATAACACATAGATTAATTATTAATATATTATTAAGCTATATTAAGAGAGACAATATAATATTAATTATTAATATTTGATAGCATTATATGAAAAAACTTTTTTATATAAATTTCTTTTATTATATTAAAAAATACAATATAAATATTAATATGAATTATTTAATAACATTATTTTTTATTTTAAACCAAATTTCTAATAACATTATATTGAAAAAAATACAATATTTACATAAATCAACATTTTTTACAATAATATAATAATAATATATTAATAACATTTATATAAAAAGACATATTTTTATATAATTGTTTCATATAAACTAACATTACATTATATTACATTACACTATAATTATTAATATCTTATTATATTATAAAAACAAATTACTATCAATATTAATTATTAATATTTTATTATATCAATATAAAAATATTATATTTATTATTTGATTAAAAAGATGTTAATATGATGATAATGATTAACGTCCACTAAGGTCCAATTGGTCTATCTCCAATTGGTCTATCTGACTTTAAGAGGGTAAGTGATTACTTGTGATTCTTTAGAACTTAGTTTATGTTTTCGAAAAGCATTAAGAGAAGATTTCCAAGATCACTATACTTTTGTTGAGTTAAATACTTTTATTGAGTTAAGAGGTTAGGAAGGTTGGTAGTGTGATAAATATTTTGAAAACTAGATCTAATATGAGTATAGGCTGGACAATTTAAGAGAAAGTGCTTTTCATCTTCAACCTTTTTAGTGTTACAAAGGTGACACACTCTTTCATCCCATGGCGTTTTAGGAATCTACCAACAACCACTTTCACTATGGAGCTCGTGAGAATTTGTTCTTATCTTAGCAATGCTTATTTTTTTCTTTACACTTGGCAAAACATATAGATAATTTTGATTTTCTAGATTATGGTTGATTACATCTTTATAATACCTTCATTTTCTTTTTTCCTCAAACTCTTTATCACACCACATTTTCTCCTTAAATTTTGATTTGACTTTTTTTTAATAGTATATTTATTCTGCAAAATGGTTTCTTCCATGATTCCCCAATAGCTTAGTCAAGACCGGACATCTTTATATCATCCTCACTTGAATAGATGATGATTATGACTTGATTTTAAAACAATTTTAGATATAATTATTAAGAAAGATACAATATTATATTGTATGAGAAAAACACATCATATAATTATTTGAGTATAATTATTGTTTTTTAAAAAATAATATTAATTATTTGATTCCATGATTTTATATTTTAAACTAAATATTAATAATAATATATTAAAAAAACATTTTTTTTATATACTTATTTGATATATAAAACATTATATTATAGTACATTATACTATAATTATTAATATATTACTATATTATATATAAAACTATTATCAATATTAACTATTAATAATAGTTGATTACTATTATATCAAAGAAAATCACTTTATATATATATTTATTAATTATTTGATTATAATTTTTTTTAACACATAACATCAAAAAACAAACATAAAAGAAAAACAATATCATATATTATATTAAAAAAAGACATTATATAATTATTTGATTGCATTTATTGTACTAATAAAAAAATACATGAAAAAAATTTATAAAAAAAACTTTGAATACATTTATTATATCAAGAAAAATAGAATATTAATATTAATTATTTGATGAAGAAAAATACAATATCAATATTATGTATTCATATTATTTATTTTATTATATTTATTATATAAAAAAATATAAAAACCAAATGTCTACTAACAATTTATGTAATATATTGAGAAAGACCACATTTTATATTTTTGTTGAATTTAAGATATTTTATATTTTTGAAAAGATATAAATATCTTTTTGAAAGGTTACATTATAAGAAAATTATTTCCCATGAAAATTTTATTTCATTATAAAATATAAAAATAAAATAATATATACAAAGAAAACACCATGACATGAAATAATTTGTCATCTTTGTGACACTAAAATGGTTGAAGATGAAAAACACTTTTCCCTAAAATGGTTCAGCTCAAGGCTCCTATAGTGCATTATATTTTTTTTTAAGTTTCACCAAATATTATTTTTCATAATGCGTGGGACACAAACCAACCTTTTCATGTGATGAACATGCCACCGACATTGAAATATGAAGAACAAAACAAGACGTTCCAACGTGATGAACATAGTAATGGTGTGTTCTGTGGAACATATTAACATTGGACAATGAAGAAAATAGTAACGTTGCAATCTAAGGAACATAATAATGTTGCAATGTGATGAACATAAATTGATGTCGTAATGTGATGAACATAGGCATGTTATCGTAACATAAATAGACATTGCACTCTAGTGCACATCATCATGTCATTGCAATGTGATGAACATTTCCTCATTTTGCAATGTGACACTTATTATAACGTCACAATGTGAAAAACAGTTCCAAACATCGCAATGTGTCAAATAAATTAACTTTTCAATCTACCAAACATATTAACGACACAATGTGATGAACATATAACACTGCAATGTGATGTACATATTAAAGTCGCAATGTGACGAAGATAGTGAAATTGCAATCTACCAAACATAGTAATGTCGCAATGTGACGAACATAGACATGTCATTGCAATGTGGATAGTAAGGTCACAATGTAACGAACATAAACAAAGGTTGCAATGTATCCCACATCACTGTGTCATTGCAATACGATGAACATTTCCTCACATTGCAATGTGATGTGCATACCTTGACGTCACAACGTGACAAACATTTCCAATCGTCGCAATGTGACAAAGATATACAAACATCATAATGTGACAAACATTTTCAAATGTCGCAATGTGTCAGACATATATGGATGTGGATAGGCATGTTGTTGCATTGTGTCACACATCATCTTATCGCCGCAATGTGATGAACATTTCTTGACGTTGCATTGTGATGCATTTCTTCCAACGTTGCAATGTGACAAAACCCACCAACGCAATATGATGAACATTGTTAATTGTTGGCCAATATGATGAATGTCACAATGTGATGAACATTTCCTGATGTTCCATTGTGACGCACTTATTCCAAAGTCGAAATGTGACAAAAATTTTCAAATGTCACAATGTGTTGAACATAGTAACGTTGAAATCTACCAAACATAGTAAAGTCGCACTTTGACGAACACATAACATTGCAATGTGATGAAAATATAGTTTTGCAATATGATGAACACAGTAACGTCGCAATGTTATAAACATAGTAACATTGCAATCTACGAAACATAATAACGTCGCGATCTCATGAAAATAGGTATGTCATGGCAATGTGGATAGTAGCGTCGCAATGTGTCAAACATAAATATATGTCACAATGTGATGAACATAAATACATGTCGCCATGTGTCCCACATCACCCTATTGTAGCAATATGGAAAAAAATTCCTTACGTTGCAAGGTGACGCACATATCTTGACATCGCAATGTGATAAACACTTCCAAACATCACAATGTGTCAAACATAGTAAACTTGCAATCTACCAAACATTGTATTGTCACGATGTGATGAACATATATGGACTCCCCAATGTGACAAACATTTCCAAATGTTGTAATGTATGGAACATGGTAATATTTCCATCTACCATGCATAGTAACATCACAATGTGACGAACATATACAGACACTCCAATGTGACAGACATTTCCAAACATCGTAATGAGTCGAACATAGTAACAATACAATCTACCAAACATAGTAACATCACAATGCAACATACATATATGGACGTCACATTGTGATGGACATATACACACGTCACAATATGACGAACAATTACGAACATCACAATGAGATGAACATAAATTGGTGTTGTAATGGGACACATGCAATGTGATAGACATTTCCAAACGTCACAATGGGACAAACAAAACCTATTGTCATAGTCTTATGTACACAACTAAATATGTCGATGTGACAAACATTTTCCGATGTTGTAATGTGACCAACATAACCTACTATCGAACTATGACAAACCTATTCCAATGCCATATCGTGAGAAACATAAACCTTCATCGTAATATGATGACCATAACCTTACGATGTAAAGTGACGAACAAAAGGTAATGTCACAATGTGATGAACAAAACCTTATGTCGACATGTGATGAACAAAAGATGATTTATGTTATAAATACAAATTGATGTTGGCATGTGACGAACAAACCACGATGTCGCAATTTGATGAACAAAATATGATCAACAGTAATGTAGTAGTGCCATAGTAAACTATGGTGAACATAATCAACATGGTTCATCATAATGAGATGGGCATGAACATAATCAACATGGCCCATCATAATGAGATGGGCATGTTCAACCATAATAAACTCTGATCAACCATAGTCAACCATGGTCATGGTCAACCTCACTCAACCATGATGGAGGACAACCATGGTCAACCATAGCCAACCTTTCCTCCCCAAAGTCAACCAAGGTCTACCAAAGTAAACCATGGTCATGGTCAACCATTCTAACAAATTTTCATTTTCAATTAAGGTATTATTGTATTAATACATAAATAATATATTATTAATGTATTACTACTTTAGTAATGTATTTATTAATGGATTAATACTTTAAGAATGTATTTATTATAATTAAATATGTTATATAATAATAATATATTTTTAAGGTCATCGTACCCCCTTCTGGATTTGAACTTGTGACCTCTTAAGAGGAAACACATGTTCTTAACCATTAGGCCCACTAAGACTGTATTAATATATTAATACTTTGCTAATTTATTTATTAATTGATTTAATGTATTAAATGTATAAAATGATTTTTTTTATTATTACTTTAACAATGCATTATTAATATTTTATTTTATTATTATATTAATACTTTAACAATTTAATAATTAATATTGTATAAATGTATTACTTAATTAATACATTACATTATTAATGCATTAATTAATTAGTACTGTATATTATACATTTATGTAAATTAATACTTTAATTTATACATTATATTAGTATAATAATGTAATACTATTTTAATAATGTATTGATTTATTAATAAATTAAATTAGTTAATACATTACAATATACATCACTGTCATTTATAATCATGACCATAAGAAACCATGATAATAATCCACCAAATCAATCACATTCATTTTCAATAAATGTATTAATACTTTAATAATATATTATCAATATATTAATTTATTATTGCATTAATACTTTAACAATGTATTAGTTAAAATTGTATTGATATATTAATCAATTCATACATTACATTATTAATGTATTAATATTTAATGTGTTACATTATACATAATGCATTAATACTTTAATTTATATATTACAACAATGTAATAATATAATGCTAATATTAATAGTTTTTCATGTTATATTATGCATTAATTTAATAATGCATTTTTTTTTTTTTTTTGGTCTATGCGATTAACCACCTGTGGCTTGAGAAACCGCTACTCAGGGGCATCTAAGCCGTCAAAATCACCCGGGGATCGCACCCGGCCTGAGCCACACCAACCCTTAACATGGTTGGATTTTTTGTCCCCGCAGGTTTCGAACGGTGACTTTAACATCACGGAGTGGAGTGGCTTAACAACACACTCCGTCACCGACTGTCCTACACCTCGGGGACATAATGCATTATTTTATTAGTATATTAATATTTGATCAATTTAATGGTTTAGTAATCTATTTTTTAATGCATTTAATGTATTTATTGATATATTTAATATATTAACTTATTACTTTATTATTACCTTGTCAATGCATTAATTAATTAATTAATGCATTATATTATTAAAATATAAATCATTGATATGTTAGAATACACACTAATATAAATTAATACTTTAATTTATAAATGTTCATTATATATTATATTAATATTACCTTTCACATCAATTTATTAAAAATTCATGTATAAAATTAATTTATAATATATTAATGTATTATACATTAATACTTTAATGTAATACATTACACATTAATGTAATGTATTACTAAATACATTAATACATTACATTATTAATGTTTCAATCTATTAATATGTTACATTAATACTTTAATACATTTACTTTAGTTTATACATTTTTATTATATATTAAATTAATATTTATATATTCAATTAATGTAATATTAAATTATTAGATTAATTAAATGTATTAATTTGTTAATGGTCGTTTTCAAGGTATGTTGACCGTCAATTAACAAGAACCACTTTATAAAAGTGGTTGATATAAGCATTTACATCATTTTTCACCTTATTAAATTAATGGTGCTTATATCAATCACTTTTATAAAGTGGTTGTTACTAGTAAAATAACAAATGACTCTGTTTTATGGTCAATGAATGACCAAAAACTAGTATGGAAATTTTTACAGCAATTGGATAACACTTTGAACAAAAAAAACAATGAAAATATAAATAATTTAAAAAAACCTGAAAAATTTAAGAGGAAAGTTATATATATATATATAATAACAGAATTTATAATTATATTTTTAGATATATTTAATCGTTTTTCTAATTTGATCAATTAATAAAATTTTGCTTTAAAAAGACTTTAAAAAGGAAGGCTTTGTTGAAAGCTTGAAGGTTGCTTCCTTGCTTGAAGTGTTCCAGAATGACTTTGACGTGCGTTTTTGGCGTGCACAAAACACTCCATCATGCTCTACTATAGGGTTGTTCTTTGTTTTTTTAAAGGATGATTTTATATAGAAATAAAGTTGATTTTGGAGACACCATCTAATTTTAACTTCGAAATTGCAAAGATAAATCCAACTAGTTCTTGCATATGTTTATAGTATGGGAAAAAGTTTAATGTCTACGGTATGGGATTTTTTTTTTTAATGTTAGAAAGGCTATGTCTGGCATTTTCTTTATTTTGATTGAACTTTCTTGTGCTTAAAAGTTGATATTGCATATGTTTACAGTATGGGAAAAAGTTTAATGTCTACGGTATGGGATTTTTTTTTTTAATGTTAGAATGGCTATGTCTGTCATTTTCTTTATCTTTGATTCAACTTTATTGTGCTTAAAAGTTGATTTTTTTTAATTGGGTTTAGGATTATAAGTTTTTCTATAAAGATTTTATGTAGCCCGCAATCAAAGGATTTTGTTAATGTGATAACAATTTTTATATTTTTTTAATTTGGTTTATGTTTTGGTAAAATTGCAGGAAGATTGCTTACGTGAGGAGAATGCTTTCCTTCGTAAAAAGGTTTGATTAAATTTGAATTATTAATATTAAATTGCACGTCTCAATTACTGTTATTTTTCGTTCGATATAGTTTTAAAGTGTGTTCATTTATTTTCCAGTGTGTGTCAACAACACCTTCAATTGGATTTGGAGGCATAGAACGCATTTAATTCGAGACTCAGCTGGTTATAAAGCCTCCAAATGTACAAGATCACTTCCTATAAATAAATAGTGCTCATTGAGAATCCTTATTTAAGTTGATGTATGTTTTTCGAAAAATCAAACATATTAATAGTTTATTATGAATGTTTTTAGATGTTGAAATATATTTCAATAAACTAGAAGAATGTTTTTAGATGTTGAAATATATTTCAATAAACTAAAAGGAAATGACACTTTTTTAGTCTCGCCTCATCGTTGGTAGGAGAGGCTACATATTCCTCGCATTCTATTTCATGTTAAGGTTAAATTATTTTGTTAGATTTCTTCTCATCATTTTCCTAACCTTTAGCTAGTAAGGGTGTTTATTTTTCCACCACACGCATGATGAGTCTCCCTTTTGTTGTTTTCTACGGTGTACCTATTTGCATTTACCAGCTTGTCTAGTTTTTTTTTTGCAATTTGTGGTTATTTTTTGCAATTTAAACTTAAAAAAAACAAAAAAACACAATTTGAAATACATACAATTTTGCAATTTGAGTACTTATATTAATATCGTGTGGATAAACATATTACATTACCATCCACATGTAATAATTTGTTATATTATTGACATGACAATACATATTAGGCAAGAAGATGATTATGCACTCTACCCTCTAGCCTATGTACAATAACCACTTCAATATAAGATTATGTACAATAAGATAGAAAGTGCATACCAACTCAAACCTCGACTTTATTTTTATCAATTTCATGAATTGATCAAGCATAAACTAGTGGTGGGGGACATTATTCCAGATTTCTGGCATCATGCATAATTCAATGCATGTTTATAGTTTTACATATGCTTATACTTCTACATGGATATGGAATTATAAAATGTTCCCAATCTAATTTAAAATAGATAATTATACAATTTGTTATATTTAAAATAGATAATTATACAATTTATTATATGTTTTGGTATTTTATCCATGATTTATCAATTTTATGAATTGATAAGCATAAACTAGTAGTGGTGGACATTATTGCGGATTTTTGGCATCATACATAATTCAATGCATGTTTATAGTTTTATATGCTTATGCTTATGCTTCTACATGGATATGGAATTATAAAATGTTCCCAAACTAATTTAAAATAGATAATTATACAATTTGTTATATGTTTTGGTATTTTATTCATGATTTTGGTGATTTGAGGTCATGAAAATTTTCGAACCCATTTAAAGTTTTTATGAGGTATTTTCGGGTCATGGTGATTTGAGGTCATGAAAATTTTGAAACTTATTTGAAGTTTTCATGAGATATTTGAAGGATCTATGCAGGCCTATCTCTAAACTAGATAACCATTCAAGCATAACAATATAGAAAATAATTAAATCACAATATCATAGAATCATGTTTACAATCCATGCATAAAGAAAGAAGAAATTATTGTTTAGGTAGTTGCACAACTGTGATCAACCTTAATCTTTATAACAATACATAGCCTCATAAAACAAACAGTTAGTGATTGGCTTACAATCAACTTACAATCAGCTTGCAGTAAGAGTGGTCCAATCTTCTTAGTTACTCTATCTAATTTTGAATGTATCAAAGGCTTCATCCTTAGTCTTCAAAAAATAAACCCAACACTTTCATGAGTAATCATCAATAGAAGTAATAAAATATGATGACTTACCCAAACTCTTTGTTTGCATAGGACCAAACTGAAGTGGATAATGGGCCCTCCATGCATTTTCTTTGGAAAATTTCTCTCTTGCATGTTTTCCTTTAGCAAATCCTTCACAAATATCCTTGTGTTCTTGAACGTGAGGCAAAGCATAAAATAATTCTTTTGATGTTAGAAGCTTCAGACTATGAAAATTCAAATGTCCATGCTTGAGATGTCACAACCAACCAACATTTTTATTCATATGCCATATTGGCAAGATGGTTGTTATGTTCTCCAAACATCAATGGAAACATCTTATTCTTTGACATAGGCACAATTGTAACCACACTATTGCCTCTATTCTTATCATGAATTGTACATTGTTGATTCTCAAACACCACCTTATATTTTTTCTCACACAATTGATCAACACTCAATAAATTATGCTTTAATTATGGAGTGTAATAAATGTATTTAACACTTTTCATACCTTCTTTAGTATGGACTTCCATAGCTCCTTTTGCAAAACCTCCAATGCTTTGTCATCACCCAACTTGATCTTGGATTTGAAACTCTCATCCATTATAGAAAAGAGATCCTTATTTCCTGACATGTGGTTAGAACACCCTGAATCTAAATACCAAATATCTTTAGTGCCATTTTCAACTTTGGTAGAAGATAAAAACAAATTGTTTGGAGAGGCTTCATCACCTTCTTGAGCATAATTAACACCTTTGTTATTATAACCTTCTTTTAATATACAACCCATTTCAAAGTGACCATACCTTTTACAATAATAACATTGGATATTTCTTTTATCAAATTTGCCTCTTCCTCTTCCTCTCGGATATTTCTGATTTTGACCTCTACCTTGGCTTTGGTTTCTTTTGGTGCTAGTGTAGGCATCTTCATTCTTTGTAATTTGCAATTTTGAAGAAAAAGTTGTCTTGCCACTTTCTTCAAATGAATCTATCAATCTTTCTTCATGAGACATAAGAGAGCCTAGGAAGAGTAGACAAATCCTTGCTTTCTTCAATGATTATGGCAACATGGTTCCACCTTGGTGTTAGAGACCTCAACACCTTTTTAATCACAACCTCTTTGTCCACAATTTCTCCAAGAGTAGCCATTTTATTGACTATATATTTTACTCTCACACAATAATCACTTACATTTTAAGCTTCTTACATCAATTCTTGGAAAAAGAAGAGCAATTTGAATATAAAATAAAGCTTGACCATTCTTCTTTTTAGATTCTTAGCTACTCTATCATTTGCAATAAGAGTGGTCCAATCTTTTGACTATGCAAAACTTGTTTCTACAATCTCCCATAGATCTTTCCCTATGATTATTGATGCACCAATAATCATAATCACTTCCATTAAATTATGGAATGGGAGAGGAATTAGAGTTTGACATGATTATCCTAAAACAACAACTAGCTCTGATACCAAATGAAGGATCTATGCAAACCTATTTCTGGACTAGATAATCATTCAAGCATAATAATATAGCAAACGATTAAATCACAATATCATAGAATGAGGTTTATAATCTATGCATAAATAAAGAAGAAATTATTATTTAGGGAGTTGCACAAGAAGGTTACAATAATTTATTTTAAAAAACTACTCATGCATTTTGCATGCATTATTTAGTCAAACAATATATATCTAAATACTAACCTACAGAAAAGAAAACCGCAGATAAATTACATCATGTCAAATGATTAACCAGATTTATCAATTACCAACAATATTTTAGGGTTTTTTTTTTTAATTCTTATAATTTTAATATTTTTCATCTTTTTACATGTTATTGGTCTCGTCATTATAATAATCATCTATCATGATTACATATTCAATATAATATTTTAATCCATATGAATTATTTTATGGTTGTATTATTCAATATTCAATATAATGGTTCAGCGATCAGGTGATTATCGTGCTCCTAAAATGGGTCTGATCTACTGGTTTCTAGTTTTACAATCGTGGGCCTGATCTACTGGTTACTAGTTTTACAATCGTGGGCCTGATCTAGTGGTTACTAGATTTACAATCGGAGAAATTCCATGTAAACCCGCAAGGAGTACACACTTCAGAATCTGGGTATTTTCCAACCTGGGACTACAACCATTGCAAAACCTTAAAGTAAAAAGACCATGTAAAGGTTCACAATCATCGCAAACCCCTGAGCTAAAATGGCCGTGCAAAGATAACCAACTGAGGCTCTACAGAGGTGCTCAGAGAGCATGAATCACAAGTATATCCCTTTCCTAGAGAGTCGCGGATGTCCACTAATCTGAACCATCGTAATTTCAAATATATTGTCAATTTTTTAAAATAAACTGAACCAGCAGATGGAGAAGTTCCTACAGAAGGTATATCATCATATAACAACGCAAATTTAATAACCGCAGTTGAAAAATAGTTACAGAAGTAGGGTACAACCCTGAAAATCACTTACAACCCTAAATATCAATTACAGTGTCAAAAGAAGAGAAGCAATGGGGTTTGGGACCAAGCAAAATGAGAATGAGTTTGGCTAACACATCCCAGTCTCAACCAAACCCAACCCTTCGATCTCATTCGATCACTGAAGCACAAGCATTGGATCAAAGCAGTTCATAGGAGTCAGTGACTCGGTGTGGCAGTTGATTAGTTGTATACAATGATCAATTTATAATTATTTATAAATCAATTTGTAATTATTTATATCATTCAAAATTATTTATAAATATAAATTCTATATTTTTAAACATGCACAAGATAATTATTTTTATTTTAAAGCATATTATTTATTTTTACTTCGAAAGGCGTATACCTATTGACAATGGGCAGATTTAATAGGAGTTTAGTGTTTAATAAGTTTTCTATGGACAGGATTAAATATGGCTGGAATATTCTTAGTAGTCACACAAAATAAATGGTTGTGATTTCAATCATTAACTTCCTAGCTATTATAAAGACATCCGTTTACTTTTTTACATTTACCTAATCATATTTAAAAATTACTTTGATAGCTAACTGATTGGCACATAAATACATAAGTGATTAAACATAAATTAAAATATTAACACCATATAAATGAAACTCAACGGTTTATTTGTTAATCAACAATAAAATTTAATGTAATTGAAAGCATCAATATTACCACTCCCATGCGTTTCGGTTAATGGAGTAATAGTTGGAAGCATGGTAGTGATACGCATACCCAACCGCATGCTTAATCTACCCAGACTCTACTGTAACAAATCTTGAAAGGGCCTGCATTGTAGACTGCAGTTGTCTCTTGTTCCATCATTCTATTGTTAAGCGATAGAATCCCTTGTATGTAATTAGTGTGTCTACGCAACCGGCATATTTATTCTCCCATCCCCTGGCCTGTAAATCTGTGATTGATTGCGATTTACATTATGTAAGGGATCTATCCAGTTCTAAATTAGAACTTTAGAATCGTTTGGTCTCTACATCTATCAGGATATCATCAGCTGTTTCAGCGGTTTTTGAATGCAAGCCTATTATTCATAGGTTTTCTGCATCTATCAATATCTTCCTCTATGACCTCCGTGTTTGACCATTTGTTGGCTACTCGGTCCCCAACTTTCTCACTATTCGAAATTTGTTTGTTTCATGCTTTTTCCAAATAGACAAAGATAAAAACAATATGAGACCTGGGAATATCAAGCTCGCTTTACTCCAGACCGCTGGATATCTCGGCATTCATTAGAGCAATTTCATACTTTCGTGCTGGCGATGCACAATATTCCCTGCTTGCAGAATAATGCATCTATGACCGAGCTTCAATTCTTCAAGTAGCTTAGAGACGAGCCAGCTCTCGTAGATATATTTATTCATTTTGTTACATTTAGAAACGTTCTATGGATTGAGATTTTTTCTTTAGGTTCATTTTACCAGTTTCATAGGGTTTCCCGGTTGGACTTATTCGTCTCTCAGAATGAGAGGTCAACTTAGTATTATTATAAGGTCACAAGACAGTGATAGAGTACTAAAATCAAAATGTGTGTCCATTTAAGAGCATCTGTCTTGATTTATTGCTGGTTTCGCTACCTAAGCTTTGTTATATTGCATCAAGGTATACAGAATCTTCGAAAACCTAATAAAGAGTAAACGAAGTCCTTTGGGTACCATGGATGTAATTTCTGGTTACTTTTTCCTTATAGTATTTTCAAATTGATTTGTATGATCACAGTGGAAGAAAAAGCCAATGAGGAGGCTCAAAAGAAGGCGTAGGAAGATGAGACAAAGATCTAAGTAACTTAACATAGGTGGATGTTCTAGAAATATAGTTGGAGACTTATATTGTTGTTTTTTGCAGTGTTGGATGGTGTGCATTGTAGCCTTTGTTGTGGTGGAGAATGCAATTTTTTCAATTTTGTATCATGCCTTTACAAATTTTTAAATAAAAGTCCCTGTAGTGGCTCTTGGCATACTGTAGTGAGTTTGTTGTACCTGTTCATAATCAACGACGAAGCCAGGCTGCCTTGGTTGAGCCACAATATCCCACAAATCTGACTATAACTTTTATATAAAATTTGTTGGCAGCAATATTTTAAACATTGGTATAATATGTAACTGTCCAACGAAGAAATATTTAGTACCATTGCTATGCAATATTTACGTCGAAAGGCGTATACCTATTGGTAATGGGCACAAATAATCATCTTTTAATCTAAAATTCTAATCTGATGGCTAACAATTAAAGATGTTGGAATACTCTTAGTCGTCCTCCCAAATCAATGAATGTGATTTACTCTTCATAATCTTCTTATATTTTTGAATGCAGCCGTTAACCTCTTTACTTTTTAACATTTACCTAATCATATTAAGAAATTACTATAGCACTATATGATTGCCACATTTAAATGATTAACATTTAACATTACCACATTTGGATTATTAACCACGAATTTCCTCACCTGTCCCTGCGTTTTCCTCAAACATTTTAGCAATCTGTGGGTTTCATATGCCTTTCGGCGTTCATCAGTCACAATTATGTGACTGTGCTAGTTAATATGATTTTCAAGATCTCCCATCAAAGTCATCACCTAGTCATCTAAATATTATAAATAACTATAAACTTATAATTAGCATTACTTTGAAATGAGAAAGGGAAGCTTCATTACTTGTACATACATTTACTTTAAGAATATAATTTGATAAAATGAAGTTAATTTAGATAATTGTAGTTAACCATAAATATAAACAAATCTAGTGAACTAAATTAAATAAAAAAAAAATTATTGAGATGAATTTAGTTTAAATTACTCAAAATTACACTTAATTATTGTTAATTAAAATAAACTAAAGTTTAATAAAGTCAATGACATCTAACCATACTCAATCACAATCATTCATTAAATATGTATATTTCAATACAATCAATTAAAATGAGCCACATTAAACTACATTCAACTATAATGAAGTGATGTAGATAATAGTTCAACACAAAAAATCATAGTCAATCAACCATTAACAATTGTTATCCAAAGTTACTATAGTCAACCATAAACTATAAGAAATCAAAGCCAATCATAATTAGTTGTAGTCAACCACAAATCAACTATAGTCAACAACCATCAATCATTCTCAACCACAATTAACCATAAAGTCTATTGACCTTTGGCCCAACCCTTTCTACCTTGTCCATGTTCCAACTTTATACGCCACCAATTATATTTGTTAATCAATTATTTGGTCAACAATTGGAATATCAAAGTATTGAGAATAATTCCTTATATTTTGCATGACAAAGTTTGATCCATGTAAAACTTAGCCCTATTTAGTTGAATTGGCCTTGTCTCTTTGCTTGTCATGATAAATCATCTTCATTCTATGTTTTAACTAAGACTTATAAGGGGCACCATCTTCTAGATTTTTGGGGAGACAAGGAGGAGTGATGGTTCATAAGGGGGTGGAGGTGATTAAATGGGTATTTGCTTTCTAATGGGTATAATGATCTTGGTGGTACTTTGTAAATGCAACCATAAATTCTATTATATTTGTTAATCAAATATCTGGTCAACAATTGACATCTCAAAGTATTCAGAACTCTTCCTTATATTTTATAAAACCAAGTTTGATTCATGTAAGACTTAACCTTATTCACATTAATTGACCCTGTCTCTTTCCTTGTCATGATCAATCATCTTCATTCTATGTTCTAAATAAGACTTATAAGGGGTGCAACCATCCTGATTGTTTGCGAGGCATAAGGAGGAGTTATGGTTGATAAGGGGAGGAGTTGATTACATGGATCTTTCCTTTCTTATGGATATAATGATATTGTTGGTACTCTATAGATATGCAACTTTACATTCACCAAGTTGATATATATTAGCATGAATTACATTTGTTCAATATATGATGATGATCATACAATTTTATAACTATTTTTTTTATGCAGATGATGGCATTATGGTTGTTGATGGAGTTGTTCAAGTTGCACTTGTCATGATAGTTTGTTTTACTCATAGATAAAAAATGTTGAATTTAGTCAAAAAGCCTGAAAAAGCAAAAGGAAAACACCAATACCATGCCCTAAGTGTTAATTTCATTATGGTATTAATATGTCTACATTCAAGAGCATAATATGCTGATTGGATAACATGGAAAATGGATCAATGCTCTCTTAATGTGCATCGTTTGTACATCAATTTATTCTAGGCATGCTTCTTTGTTTGAAATATGGAATTAATTGAGATGGTTTCGATATGGCTCTAGGATATCATGTGATGTGAAAGACTTATATTGAAATTTATTTCATGCAATACTTAAGGGAAATATTAATCTTTTGATGCATCGGTGTATGGCATGGTTGCACTTTTGTTTTAAGGTTAACATTGTATGTCCTTGCCCTTGCATTTGGTTGACCTCCACATAGTTTAGTTGGAATTTTGGTTATGCTTTCTCCACATGTTGTGTGGGTCCTAAACCAAGTGGTGTATGGCATTTTTTTTTGGGTGTATTGATGCTGGAAATATATTTTGTGATTAATTATTGATGCTTGAAATATGTTGAAAGTGGATTTTTGTTGTTTGATATTTGACCATCATTGGCACCAATTACCCTAAGGATTTGGTGGCTCAGTATTGGTTGTAGTTGTACCACCTTTCAAACAATGTAATTGTGATTTCTACGAGAATTTAACACATGGAAGGTGGGTGAGCCATCTATGATCTCATTGGTTGATGTAGATATTAGGGTTAACATTCATAAAGGTTTCTTTATGAGCTATCCTCTCTTGTGTTATTCATTGTTTTCATATTTGTTGGGGAGTTGGGAGCTCAACCATATGCAATAATGTTAAAGTTGGTTGGGCCTATTGTTATCACCTTGGTTGTGGCCAATTTTGTGGGTATAAGATGCCTTTGTGATCTTGCTACTCCTCACTGAATTGACTTGGATTGATTTTTTTTTCTAGAGATGGGAGTTGGAGGTGTGTCCAGACTTTGTCTTTGTTGCATCCATGTTCACTTTAGGAACCCATCATGAACATGCATTTGAATTGGATATTTCTTGGTTGCTTTTGCTTTGGTTTTCCATTAGTGTCATGGTGAACTTTGGACAATGTTTTTTAATCTTATTGTTTGTTCTTTATTGTTCCTTCCTTTTTCACTATCCTCGAAAATATCTAGGTTTTCCTCTTTTTTTTATTTTGGTGATGTATTTTTTTTATTATTTCAATCTCCTTACCTTGGAAAGTATAGTGCCATAGATTTCCATTCATTTGTTCTTATACCTAGATTGGGTCTTGTGTTACTATCTCATCATATTCATATTCCTTATAACATACCCGACCCCCTAAGTGCCTTCTAAGGGATGGGTTATCATATTTTTTTATTCTTCTAACACCCTTATTGTATTCACAGATTCGCAAGTGGTGGTCTTGCAGACTCATGGTCTATAATTATACCTTTCACAAACCCACCCCAACACTCATCTCCTTTTTTATTCCCAGACTCATGGCCTCACGGATTTGCGGACGTACAATTATGTACCACCTCTTCATAAGCCCTTATGAAAAGTCTCAAGACTTAGATTATTTTGTGATCATATCAGGTTCATGGGTTGGCAAACTCACAGACTCATTCATCTCACCTTCCCATCTTTGTGAACCTGTTATGCTCGTAGTTCCACTACCTTCACGTTACACACATGGACCTACCCAACACTATCACTTGGCTTAATACGTGGCACTCAAACCATGTCACCCTTCGTTTCCCCAAATTTTGTGGGTATAAGACTCCTTTGTGATCTTGCTACTCCTCACTGAATTCACTTGGATTGAATTTTTTTTTTCTGGAGATGGGAGTTGGAAGGTGTGTCCAGACTTTGTCTTTGTTGCATCCATGTTCAAGTTAGGAACCCATCGTGAACATGCATTTGAATTGGATATTTCTTGGTTTCTTTTGATTTGGTTTTCCATCAATGTCATGGTGAACTTTGGACAGTGTTTTTTGATCTTATTGTTTGTTCTTTATTGTTCCTTCCTTTTTCACTGTCCTTGAAAATATCTAGGTTATCCTCTTTTTTCATTTTGGTGATGTATTTTTTTATTATTTCAAGCTCCTTACCTTGGAAAGTATAATGCAATAGCTTTCCATTCATTTGTTCTTATACCTAGATTGGGTCTTGTGTTACTATATTATCATATTCATATTCCTTGTAACATACCCCACCCCCTAAGTACCTTCTAAAGGATGGGGTATCATATTTTTTATTCTTCTAACAACCTTATTGTATTCACGGACTCGCAGATGGTGGTCTTGCAGACTCATGGTCTATAATTATACCTATCACAAACCCACCCCAACACTCATCTCCTTTTTCATTCCCGGACTCATGGCCTCACGGATTCGCAAACGTACAATTATGTACCACCTCTTCATAAGAACTTTTGAAAAGTCTCAACACTTAGATTATTTTGTGATCCTGTCAAGTTCATGGGTTGGCAAACTCACAGACTCATTCATCTCACCTTTCCATCTTTGTGAACCTGTTATGCTCGTAGTTCCACTACCTTCACATTACACACATGGACCTACCCAACGCTGTCACTTGGATTGACACGTGGCATTCAAACCACGTCACCCTTCGTTTCCCCAAATACCTTAACACCATGTGCACGTGGCTATGTGGGCCACTCTCGTCATGGACCCTGCACGTGGACCGACATGAATACAGTTCATCACTGATTCCTAGCATGACCTTCCAGGTTATGACATTTTTCCTTTGCGTATTGAGTGAGTGACGTCACCCTTGCCAATATGGAATCACCTGCCTTTTTACCTCATCAAATAAGTCCACTGAAATCGACGGACATGATCTCTTTTGGTTGTGCTCCGATGGGCAGATGATATTACTTGTCGCCATCTCAATATATATTACAGTGGAGAAGGTTTCTCAGAGTCTTTCATTGGAGTACCATATCCAATGATACTTCGACGTCCCTACTACGATCAATGGCTCAGATCGTTAGAGACACTTTCCTAGAATCTAACCGTTTTCAAAACTCCAACGATCAACGGTCATGATTGACTCACTTAAATTAGTATGAATATAGTCTTTAATGCTCTGAATTTTTCTCTGAGGATTTCCTAAGACTCTTAGGACCATCTGGAGGTTGTAAAACCCGACCCAAACTATTAATATTTTCTCAACACAATGTAAGGATGAGAAATTTGCGCCCATCGCATTGTCTGTAGGTGTTCAAGGCCTTTTTAGACCAAAATACCGACTTTTTACTCAATTAACTTTGCTTGTAAGAAGATGGGTAATTACCCCACTTATCATATGTACAAATTATTAATTCTACATAAAGAGTCGAAGATATAAACATAGTCGTTTATAAACATTTTCATGGTATTACAACTACAAAATCCATTACTGAACCAATCTCATCGCCAATATGCTCAGTATAATGATAATTATGGAACCCATGACAAAATTACCAGTTTACTTCATCTATACAATTTTTATACAACTTTTATAAGGAAACACTACTTAAACGATATTACGAATAATAATTAATTATGACCATAATTTCACAATATTTTGCACACTATTACTCAACACGAGATTCCATACATTCTCAATCGACAATAATTAAACAAGCACATAATGATCACTTATCTGGAACAATTGAACCACCAACTGCATGTAGACCTATAACTTTCCTCCCAACCTTAGACATTGTTTCCCACAAACTAAGAACATGCCGCCCCCGAGATGGGCTTGAACTCAACTAGGTCAAGGAGAATCTATCCATGGAGGTCTCTCAGCAGAGGAAATATCTCAATATAGGTTCCAAGTTCCATAGACTCTACTTTCCCCACATGCTTGTCCCACCTAGGAAGTCTGCCCCCTATGGTTGCTCACTTCCCTTCCACGCTTCAGCAACAAGATGAACAAGAATAATTAGAGTTCTGTGACGAACACTTGGCATCTCTGGGAATCACACGGGCTTGACAACCCGCCTCTTCAGCTTAACTACCAATAATTCCCTTTCAGTGCTCTTCATCCAAATGACAAATCTTGCCACAACACATTCCACCACCACCCTTTGATACCCAACATGGTTCCCCCTTTTGTCGTTTTTCATCCATGTTCTTATCAATCCCATTGTATTTTCATGTTGATAGGATGACAATTGTCACTCCATGTAACCCTATTAACCCACTTGGTAATGTGTTTCCCCCCTCTTTGGACTTAATATAACACCATATACATGTGTCCATAAATTAGACTATGAAGAAAATATTATTAAAGTATTCTCTTTTTCTTGAGTGTCCTTAGGTTTACCCATTTTTTTTCTAATATTCTTAGCCTCCTTTTAAACTATAGTGCAGTTTAGCCTCCTTACTCTTCTTGTCAGGATGGTCTACATGTAGTTGTGCTTTCTTTCATTAATTTCAAGCGAAAACACATAATACAAAACAGTCTCATTGGCCAAAAGAGGTTTTGGCTCACCAACCTATACACATAATTGTAATTACATTTCAAATGGGGTTCATATTAAGGGTATTACATTCCCCTCCCCTTTATTTATGCATTTTCCTTAGTGTAACATATACATATGCATTGAAAATTATTCAAAAATCTCCATGCCTTTGCTATTGGAAGTTTGTTGTCTTTCTAGTGCTCTATTTCCAAACACCTGATTCATCTTTTCATACTTCAACTGGAAGTCACATGCTCTATTTCATAGAGATAATTTAGGAAACAATTTTGTTCATGGTGGTATTCTTGAGCTGCCTCTTCCTTGTTGCACTCACCCTTCTAGGATCATACATTATTTCATTGCTACAAAGTCCTTGAGCGATCCATCTTGCCAAGGATTTCACACACAAGGAGAGTACCAACTCATTTCCATACCCCCACTAAGTTATACTCTTTATGACAAACATAAGGCACCAATGTTCAATTAGTAGCCTTTTCGTCCAAGCATTCCAACTTTAAAAACTATTATCTCATATGTAACACACACATACAATCATTATGAGACAACATTATAAAAACATCATTTAGAAATTTGAATTTATTTCATAAGGAAAATCAACTTTTTCCCAAGATATGAAATTATATCTCATAATTTTCTTGGTTGTTGCAACAGTAGGCATCAATATTTATGATGGCTCTCGGCAGCACCATACTTGAGACCTTTTTTTATGCAAAGCTGCCATATTCCATTCAACGAACAGATTATTAGTATTTCATGTAACATAAAATTGTATTGTAATACTTACAAAGGCTCACAAGCGATTTCAGAATTGTCTACTCTTAACAATTCAATCACAACTATCTAACCAATTATTATTAGAATGAAATTATGATTCTCTGCATGTTCATGTTCAACAATTAATATTTTCATTTTCAGACCTGTTCCATATAGGAACTAGATTCACAAGCATGAGATATCTTTCTCATGGCAATTTGGATCTTTTATAATCAACATACATTGGAATTCCTCATGGACATACAACACTACCATGCCAAGACCTTTCTTCCTATAATTTCCACTTCAATCAACCAAGCAAGTTGTTAGTTCTCATTCACATTATATTTTGATTTCACACTTGTAGTGGCTCACAAATGTTTTTTGGAACTGTGCAAACTATCAATCAAATTCATCTACTGAAGAAGGAAATACCATTCCTTACAAATACATTATTTTAGCATACTAAACCTTTCAAAATGAAATCATACATGAAATGAACTTAATCAGTGTGCCAATATACATGGCCACATTCACACACAATGCACCCTTGCATTGATTTTCAAATTATTACTTTTCATATTAGGCACTTTGTCTAGGTGGGTTGGAACTCAACCAACCTTTTAACACATGGTTCCTTATACACATTTATTTTTACAGCGAGATTGTGTTTTCCTACTTTAACTGATCATGACCTCAAATCAGCATATGTGAAATTAAAAGTTTCACATGAATTCATTCAAGCATCCTTTCTTCAAATTGGTAACCAAGGTGTCGACGTTTATGGCCACACAATTCCTCTCTTTACCATTCTGCAATTCCACTGAGCACTGGAAGATACTTCTTGCACAATGGGAAATCCTATATATACCCACTCTCTTATCACATGTATCTCCTTAATGCCTTACATCATCGTGCTACCTTTGAGAAATTTTGTTCTCAATCACCCCTTGATCAGGAAATGCATTCATGACATATATTTGTTCATGCATTTTTCCAAGGATTTCAATCATCCTCGGCTGTCAGAGGTTCACACCTCCATCATGCAGGTTTTTCTTCCTGAATCATACCTTATTAGGGTATCAATGGAATATAAAAACTATTCAGATCTCATGCATACCATCAAATCATAGACTATTTTAGAAGGGAATATTACCCAATTCCCTTTTACCTCTCATGTCACATGGGAATGAAATATTTATACAAGTTCTGGCAGCCAGAACCTTCTCTGTTATTACCTCTTCAGTGGTCCTTCCTGGGGACTTCTAAAATCCCTTTCATAGTTTTGTCTTTTATCAACAACCTTCTTGCATTCACTTTTGTCTTAGGTTGTTCACTATTGGTAGTTGTCCTTCTCTAACAATTCCAATATTATCTACACATGACATACATCACCACATTCACATTTTACATTCGTTGTCATGTAAAATCTAATGCATGTACCATACAATTTATTTCAGTAAAACATTTTCATATATGCCTTAGCAAATCTATATGCATTCCATCACATTGTCCATAATGTTTTCATGAGTGCAACCACAATCAAATTTCATTTTCATCTCTCAACATTCTCATGCCAAAATATCTACATTCACCACCATATCAATTTCTCATTCTAGATAAACATAATATACAACAAGAAAGAAGTTAAGGGATTCTCCCGTCAGAGAACTTTCATCCTAGATGAATTAATTTCAAGGCCTCATTTCCTTCACACACTGTAGCTTAACTAGGCTCATTCATTTAATTACATTAAGTATTGTATATTTCAATTACTAACTCTATATTATTATTCAGAGTTTCATAGTGAGAGAAGTATTAATCACTTTCTTCTTCTTTGCTTTTACAATGTATCCCTCCCGGGATCTTCTTTTTCTATCTCTTGAGTAGTCTTAATCATGTTCACCTTAACCTTCTTGGATAATTCAACATGCTACATAAACAAGTTTCTTGTTCATAATGAATCATGAACATGTGCATTTCAGACATTTCCCAATCAGAGATAAGATTGGTCCTCATTCGTCTGCAAATCTTGGTACTCATGCATGATATTTTAAAATGTAATCCATAATTATTATATAATTAGGGTTTGCAACCCAGTGCTCATTTCTCAGCATTCATCAAGGTTATAGATCTGTTCTCCTGGCAGATTTATTTACCCAGTTCCTCCACAGGAACCTCTTCAATGTGCAATTCTCTTGTTGCATATCCAAATGGTCATACATGACCTCCATTCTTGAGTTAGCCTTAACTTCATTATTTTAGAGTTCTATCCAATATTCCACACGGAATATAAGATTGCATTTTCATTATGCATTTTAGATTCACATGTTCAAACATGTATATTTAGGTTATCAACTTGATTTCAAACTTTTCTTTCATACATTTAACCACATGCAGTAGCATTTTGTGTGTCTACCTGAGGCACACTTGCATATTTTCCTTACCAATTATTTTAACTCATGATTATTCATAGTCATTCTCATGCAATACTCAAAGGATTAACCATGTTTCCTTTTATCATGACAACAAATCCTCCCCGCTCCTTTCCTCTCTCATCAATTTATACAAATTTTTTCTTAAGGAAAGGAACACATCCCCCTCAAGCTATTATTTGATCGAGACAAATCTGACCCTTCCAACATAGGGTCATCCATGCATCCATGGCATTATTTAAATCTGGCAAGTACAAATCTTGCCTCAAGTTTTACTTATTCATACATTCATATCATACTTTTAAGCATGTATATGTATATTTACATATATGAAGATGCATCACCTACAACTTTTTACCTCATTCATTCATATTGATTTAACATTATCCCGTATTGTTGAGACTTTACAATCACTTACACAACTAATATCATCAATAAAATCATAATTATATTTTCCTCATTACAAGATAGTAGCGAACAAAGGGTTCATGTTTGATCTTTTCTCTCTTAGCATTTCATCTTAGCTCTTTCAGAGGAATTTCCTACTTCCCTGAGTTATCATTTTAACAGAATATTGAGACCCTTCATCATAAGGTTGACCATACAACCATGGAATTATTTAGTCCAGGAAAACATACTACTTTCCTATGGCCTCTTACTTAGGTACTCATGTCATGCTTTCAAGATTATAATTATATATATGTATGTATTACACATGTGCATTTCTTGCACCATTTTATATTATTATTTCATGTTTATCTAATACTAATATCGGTATTCTTTAAAGACAAGTTATATTCATCCCCATGATATTCACATGGCAAGTCTCAAACATTTCCATATGCATTCTGACATATCCTCAAGCCCCAAGAATTCTACCCATGCTTACAGTGCATATGTATTCCAGTTGTCCGCCATTTGTATTCACATGCATAGACATGTCCCTAGATTAATAGATATATACTTTCTCTTATTACAATCATGAGCATCATAAACTTGCTCATGTGTTCATAGCTCTTTACCTCTTCCAAGAGGTCTAGCAAGAGTCCAAATCACTCCTTTTTAATTTCTCAATGAGGTTATTATCCAACAAACATTTTCATTCACTATCGGACAAATAAATTGACCTTACACATTTTCCATCCATCCTATGATCATGAGGAATCATACACATATACAGGGTTTGATMTTTTATTAAAGAATAGTTATTACTACTAGAGATTTTATCAATCGATACTGATTTCCTTTTTCCTTTAAGCACAAGGAATTTTCCATAAGGGTCTTAACCCTTATATAATCAACCATTTTAATTACAAGATACTCTACCTGACCTCGCAGATAGAAATTATTTTACTTAACAAAACAACCCAACTCATGTCCCTTGTATGGACTTAGGCAATTTCATAACAAAATTTTTGCCACCATTGCCATTTACATTTAGGTTTGATTAATAATACCTATCATCATATTCTTACTCTCATAAGAGTAGTCATCAATTTGACATAGAGACAATATAATTTACCCTTGTCATTTAGCCATGGTTTCCAAGGTATAACTTAAATCTGGATTTCTTCTCCTCGGGAAGTTAATGCAGATAATAAACAATCCTTTAAAGGTAGAAACACCTTTCAACAAGCTCATCTAAATCTTGATATATCAATCTTAAGACTAATCTTTGGCCTATATAGGCCTAGTGTTGTAGCCTGCTCTAATACCACTTTGTAACATACCCAATCCCCTATTTACCTTCTAAGGGATCATGTATCAAAATTTTTGCTTCTTCTAACAACCTTACTGTATTCATGGAATCATGAGTGGTGGTCTTGCAAACTCATGGTCTATAATCGTACCTTTCATGAACCCACCCCCAATGCTTAGATTATTTTTCACTCGTAGACTCACAGACTCACGGACGTATAGTTATGTACCACCCTTTCATAAGTTCATCTGAAAAGTATCCACACTTAGATTATTTTGTGATCTTGTCAGGGTCATGGTTTGGCGGACTCACAGACTCATTCATCTCACCTTCCCATCTCCACGTGAACCTGCCATGCTCCTAGGTCCACTACATGCCCATTACACACGTTGACCTACCCAACGTTATCACTTGGATTGACACATGGCACTCATACAACATCACCCTTTGTTTCCCCAAATACCTTAACACCATGCCACGTGGCTCCATGAGCCACTCTCCTCATGGACCCTCCACATGGACCGACATGAATACATGCCATCAATATTTCCTAGCACGACCTTTTAGATTAGGAAAATTTTCCTACACTTATTGAGTGAGTGACATCACCTTTGAAAGTATGATGTCACCTACTTTTTGACCTCATCGAACGATTCCATCGAAATAGACACACATGATCTCTTTTGGTTGTGCTATGATGGATGGATGATATTACTTGTCGCCATCCTAATATATCCTACATTGGAGAAGGTTTCTGAGAGTCTTTCATCAAAGTACCATATCCAATTCTACTCTCACGTCCTTAATATGATAAATGGCTCATATCATTAGAGACACATTCCTAGAATCTAACAGTCGTCAAAACTCCAACAATCAACAATCATGATTGACTCACTTAAATTAGTACAAATATAGTCTTTAATTCTCTAATTTTTTCTTTGAGGCTTTCCTAAGACTCTTAAGACCATCTGGAGGTTGTAAAACCCGTGCCAAATTGTTAATATTTTCTCAACACGATGTAAGGATGAGAAATTTGCACCCAACACACTGTCTATAGTCGTTCGAGGGCTTTCCATCCCAAAGTACCGATTTTTCACTCACTTAACTTTTCTTGTAACAAGATGGGTAATTACCCCACTTATCATATGTACAATTATTAATTCTACATAGACAGTGGAAGATATAAACAGATTCGTTGCTAAACATTTTCAGGGTATTATAGTTGCAAACTCCACTATTGAACCAATCTCATCGACAAACTCAGGATAATGATAATTATGGAACCTATGACAAAATTACTAGTTTACATCATCTATACAATTTTTATACAACTTTTGTAGGAAAAAATTACTTAAATGGTATTACAATTAAAAATTAATTATGACCACAATTCATAGTATTTTGCACACTATTACTCAACATAGGATTCCATATATTCTCAATCAACAATAATTAAACAAGCACAAAATGATCACTTATCTGGAACAATTGAACCACCAACTGCATGCAGACCTATAACTTTCCTCCCAACCTTATAAATTGTTCCCCACAAACTGAGAACACGTCACCCTCGATATGCACTCAAACTCAACTAGGGAAAGGAGAATATATCCCTGGAGGTCTCTCAGTAGAGGCAATATCTCAATAGAGGTGCCAAGTTCCACAGAATGTACTTTCCCCACATGCTTGTCCTACCTAGGAAGTCTACCCCCTATGTTTTCCCACTTCCCTTCCAGGTTTCAATAACAAGCCAGACATGAATAATCTGTGATAACCACTTGGCATCTCTAGGAAATCAATTCCCTGCAATTCTCTCATCTGGAAATAATGCACGCGAGCCTGGAAATCTGCCTCTTCCTCTTGACAATTTTCTCACCTAGACAGAATGCACATGGGCCTGACAACCCTCTTCTTCACCTTAACCCCCAACAATTCCCTTTTAGCGCTCTTTAGCTGAATGGTAAATCTTGTCGCAACACATTCCACCACTGCCCTTGGTACCCAACATGGTGCCTTCTTTTGCCATTTTTCAGCTAAGTTATTATCAATCCCATTGTATTTTCATGTCAATAGAATGACACTTGTCACTCCATGGAACTCTATTAACCCACATGTTAATTTGTTTCCCCCCTCTTTGGACTTAAGATAACACCATATACACGTGTCCATAAATTAGACTTTTAAGAAAATGGTATTAAAATATTCTCTTTTTCTTAAGCCTCCTTAGGTTTAGCCCTTTTTTATTAAGATTCTTAGTCTCCTTTGCTACTCTAGTGGAGTTTATCCCCATTACTCTTCTTGTCAGGATGGTCTATATGCATTCATTCTTTCTTTCATTAATTTCAAGTAAAAATACACAATACAAAACAAGCTCATTGGCCAAATGAGGTTCTTGGCTCACCAAAATATACACATACTTGTAATTAGATTTCAACTCGGTTTCGGATTAGGGGTATTACATTCCTGCTGTAATTTTTCATGTTGTAGGAATTATTTTACCTAAAGATATTACTCATATAAGTTAGCAACCATCGTCAACAATTCTCTTTTTCAAATCTAATTTATACATGATAATTGTTGTAACATGAATGGCATATATTCTTCTGCTCATTGCATTGGTAATGTTGTTCTCTTTTCCTTTAATATGCTTGATATCTTAATGAAATTCACAAAGAAATTTCAACCATCTTGTTTTCCTAGCATTTAATATTTGTTGTTCAAATAAATATTTCAGACCATTATAATTCATTCTTAACTCAATTTTTCTTCCCATCAAATAATGTATCCACATATTTAATTCATGCAATACGGTAGCAAGTTATAATCATGTCTAACATATGTTTTCTCATTCTCCTTAAAAGTTTTTTGGATCCATAACAAATTAAATCCCTTTCTAGGTGAGAATTCCACCAATTCGCTCTTTATGAAAAAAATGTTCATACCATAAAATCTTCATTTAGATAAACAATTTATAGAATTGGTTCACTAGTTAGTAGTTTCTTTAACAACTAGAAACTTTTCCCATACTTTGGTGTCCATTCAAAGTTAATTCCTTTCTTATGTAAATATGTTATTAGATGTGTAATCTTGGAAAATACTTCTATAAAACTTCTAAAATACAATAGGTCCCATGAATGATCTCACATATTAAATATTTTGGGTATAAACCATCCCATTACTACTTTATCCTTCTTTAGATCCTTTGATATTCCTTCCTCTAATATATAATATGCCCCAAATAATGAATTTGATTTTGGTAGAAGGAACATTTGCTCAATTTGGCACAATGTTGGTGTTCTCTTAGCACTTGTAATACTAACCTCAAGATCTCTTCATGTTCTCCCACTAAGTTTGAGTAAACAACAATATCATAAGAAATGCAATGAAAAATTTATCCAAATACTATCTAAAAATTACTTTCATCAAACACATAAAAGTAACAAGTTCAATAATTAAACCAAATGGCACGAGTACAAATTCATAATGTCCATATCTATTTCTAAAAGTTGTTTTGTTGATATTTTTATCCTTTATTCTTATGGAATGGTCACAAGACCACAAGTCTATCTTCTAAAAAAATGTTGCTTCTCTGAGATAACCAAATAAGTCATCAACTCTAGATAGAGGGTATTTATTCCTCACAGTGACTTTGTTCAACTACTTGAAATCATACATAGTCTTAAAGTTCCATATTTCTTAGTTAAAAAGAGTATTGTTCCTCCACAAGGAGAGAAAATTGGGCATGTATACCCCTCCTTTAACAATTTTTCTAACTATGTTTGCATCTCTTTTAATTTTAGTGTATTCATTTTATATGGATTCTTAGCGATTGGGGAAACTCTAAGTACCAAATCAATAGAAATATCAATGTCTCTTTTTTGTGGCAGTTTAGGTACTACTTCGAACACATCTACAAATTATTGGAATACATCAAAGTCCATAAAACTTAGGCGTTTGTCATTTGTTGGCCCTTGTACATGGGAAACATACAATTAACACCCTTTTCTAAAGGATTTATTCAATCACAATGTTGTAACTTGCCTTATAGAAATAGGCCTTGGTATATCTTTTACTATCCTTTGATTTGCATCTAACAAATCCATTTCAATGGGAAAATCATAAGAGCCCAGTGGTGATATATTTAGATCTACAAAAGTATTGATTCCCTTTATATCCAATGGACAACCCTTTACTATCTCAATAATTTTCTTTTTTTCTCTAGGACCCAACTGAACCAACCATGATTTAAGGTAATTACTTCTATTCAAATGAAATATTCAAACAAATTAGAAGTAATACAACTATTATTTGATAATGAATCAATTAATATTGGAACAGATTGTTTGGAAATCTTAATCATCTAAAATTTGCAGAGTGATGCAGGAGAATCATGCCACACCAAATCCAAATTGATTTTCCAACCTTCCATAAGGTGAGTGTGTGTACGAGAGGATTCAATTCTCCTCGAAATTCATGTAAACACCAATATAATTTAACAATTATGAGCATGGAACTGTTATTTTAGAGAATTTGGTTATAGAGGATCGTGTTTCTCTAATGATCCACGATAGTATTCAATCTTCTGTATTTGTAATTATTCATGTGTGTAAAAAAAGGATGTCAGTCAAATGTAATCAGGTCGAGGCCAGACAGGCCCAGTAAGGCCTTTGTATGTAATTTGGGTTCGATTTTAATGAGATGTGTGGATTTATGAGTTTATGTCTTGACTGCGTGTTTTTACTTGTAGAGTCTACGAGTGAATGCGTGTGAGAGAGGCATGAACATATGTTGAAGTTATGAACCCACTAGAAGGAGCAAAGAGAATATCGATTGTCGATCACTAAAGGGATCGATGATGATCTATTGGTAATCAATATCCTAGTTTGAAGAGATATGATTGTGAATTTCTATGAGAATCGGCGGTTCTTACATATGTATCGAGACTTCATAAGTTTTTGATTTATTTGTATGTTGGATAACGATAAAGGACCCGAATAGATAGTCATTTAACACTTTACTCCTAGAAAAGGTTTTGTGGAGCCATCGTCGAAATACCAAAAGCGATTCATGAAGGGTTAGAGCTAAATGAATCCTCGAGGATGCTGGGAATGGTCATGGTTCAATCTATGATGACAATAGGACAACATCGAGAACTGGAAGAAGAACAAGGTCAATATCTCTTGTGAAGAAAACGAGACTTGCGAGAGAAAGTGAAGTTCCTATGAAGTTCACGGAAAAACAAAATCAATGCGAAAATAAGATAAAGAGACTTTGAGATGTGGAATCCATGGTGCATAGAAGGAATGATTGGAGTTTATTTCTGCCAACAAAATACATTAAGTTGTGTGTGGGCCCATAACCCAAAAGTATGAGGATTGAACTAAAATTCATTTCAAAGTACCCCAAGAATTGGTCTTCATCAAGTGACATCAGAGTAGGGAAATATGTCTCTACGTGAAAGTGGGTAGGTGTAGAAGCATAGAGGAGCAGATGATGCTCAGAGAGGTTCCAAAAGAGAAAACCTGTAATACCAAAAGGCCAAGCTCAGAAGGTATTTTGGTGAGGTATTGGGTAGGAGGTGCAGAGGCTTGCTACTATGCTAGTGAGGCTTGGTTGGAGCTCACTATTGAGCATGAGGAGAAACTCAGTGTATGGTAAAATATGCATGAGGAAAAATGAAGACCACAGTGAAGATGGTGCAACAATAAAGGCACATCATCAGGAGATCGAGAATTTCTTTTTTCCATGGGAGTCTAATGCAGGACCATTGTACCTCCCCAAATCCAAATTGATTTTCCAACCTTCCATAAGGAGAATTTGTGGGAAAGAGGATGTGATTCTCCACAATGGGAAAGAGAATCATGGATCTCTAATGATCCACAATAGTATTCATTCTTATATATTTGTAATTATTCATGTGTGTAAATAAAGACGGCCAGTCAAAAGTAATCAGGTCGAGGATGACCAGGCCCAACGAGGCCTTTGTATGTAATTTAAGTTTGATTTTAATGAGATGTGTGGATTTGTGAATTATTTTGTTGATTGTGTGTTTTAACCTATACATTCTGCGAGTGAATGCGTGTGAGAGAGGCATGGATATATGTTGCAGGTATGAACCCGCGAGAAGGAGCGGAGAGAAGATCGATCATCGATCACTGAATGGATTAAAGACGATCTATTGGAAATCAATATCTTAGTGTGAAGAGATCTAACTATCCATTTCCATGAGAATCGGCGATTGTTACATATGGATCACGACTTCACAAGTTCTTGAATTATGTGTATTTTGGATACCGATAAAGGACCCGACCCAGTAGTCGTTCAACACATGGCTCCTAGCCAAGGTTTTATGGAGCCAACATCGAAATAACAAAGGTGATTCATGAAGGGTTAGAGCTAAACGTGTCCCTGAGGATATTAGGAATGTTCATGGTTCAAGTTGTGACATCACCATGACTACATCGAGAACTGGAAGAAGAAAGAGGTCGAGACCTCTTGCGAAGAAAACAAGACTTGCGAGAGAAAGTGAAGTTCCTATGAAATTCATGGAAAAACAAAATCAATGCGAAGATGAGCTAAAGAAACTACGAGATGTAGAATCTAGGGTGCATAGAAGGAATGATTGGAGTTTATTGCTTCCAACATCTATATTAAGTTGTTTGTGGGCCCATAACCCACATGTCTGAGGATCAAACTTTGGAAAATTCATTTGAAGGACCCTAATAATTGGTCTTCGTCACATAGGTTTCCTTGCCACATCAAAAATTATAGTAGCTTCTTGAAATTTGTGCAAAATCTTCATCCTATATCCACATTATGACAAATCTTTATACATATGTTGTCCTTCACATCCCCAAAAATTAATTGGTTACCTTTCCCTTTTCCCCAAAACTCAAACATATTTAATCCACTTTGAGTTGGTTGATTCTACTGATGAGTATTAGAAATACTCCTAAAGAAGGGAGGTTTGAAACCTTTTTTTCTTTATTTATTGCTTTTTCTTCTTCTTTTCCTTCCAAGATTTCTAAAAGTATGTTACAGTTTTTTTTTTCATCATACAAGTATTTGTCTTTATGGATCATTTCTTCAAGAGTCTTAAGTACATAAAATTGAATTATATCCCTCTAGAATGAAGGTAAGCCACTTAGGAAACATTGTTCCTTTACATTTTCATATCAAATATATGTAACATACCTTAATAGCTCTAAGACATGTTTCTCATAATATTCCATAGTGGTATTCCCTGATTTTAGTTCAAAGTATTCTTTCATTTTATTGACATAATAACAATATTTTTGTTGAGAATGATTCTTGAACTAATTCCAGAAAATCTTTCTTTTACAAATTATTTTTAATATCCTTATATGGTCCCACCAAATTATAAAGTTTCCTTGTAGATTATATATATCAATTATATCTTAATTGAGTAGTTGTAAAATTGGAAATAATTCCTCATCCCCAACATCCAAGCTTCAACATTCTCCCCCATTGTATTCTCAAAATCAAGGGTAGGTGGCTTTATTTTCTAAACCTCTCATTGGAAGATGTCTTGTTGATGATTTTTTCTTTGGTGTCTAACTAAAGACACCTATTAGATATTCATTGGCTCTTTAGAAGTACAAAACTCGTTAAGTGAATGAAGTTGACTATAAAGATACTTCTAACTTCCACTAGTTCTTCTTAAATGTCTAAATTTTCCATGAGATTCTCTATTTCTATTTGATTGAGCTCCACCTTCTTTTATTTACTTTGAACTTGATCCATTCTATATATAACTTTACAACTTCTTCAAAATTTGCACTAATTGAGTGTTTAATTCAGTTCATTATGCCTCTCTTGAGATGGTATCGTCCTCCCATTATGAACTCTATAACTCTCAACTTCCCTCTTTAATATTCTCATAGTTTCTACTAGTTATAATGGATCAATCATCCGTTGACCACTTATTCATGGTTCTAAGGATCTTGTCTAGCTTCCATATTTCTTCTTCAACTATTATTCTTGTTTTGGCCTATAATAGTTTTTAATATAGTATTACATAGGTAAAGTGTTCATAAAATTATATTTATTAAATATATTTCATCTCATATATATATATATATATATAATAAAATTATATTTATTAGATATATTTCATTATATATATATATATATATATATATATATATATATATATATATACTTCTCTCACTTCTCTCCCCCAAGAACCTCCTATGCCCCCTGGTCCCCCAACACATATATGCTTTGTGGAAACTATCTATATTTAAATTTTTTGTCAAGTCAAGGCTATATGTAAATTTTCGCTCTCTCCCCTCAACGACCTCCTCCCCACACACATGCATTGTGGAAACTATCCATTTTACATTTCTTGTCAAGTCAAAGTTACTTTTTTAAACTAAATCTTGAAGTTTATTCACATATAGAATAGATTTCCAATAATTTTAATCTCGCTCCATTTTCATTTTAGAGATAAACGTTATAGCTCTCTAGAATCACTATTTTTACCCAATTTTTCTATTTTTTTCATTGGTGCAATCAGGGTTAGAGACCATTTTTTTTACCCAATTTCTTCATTTTTTTCATTGGTGCAATCAGGGTTAGAGACCAATTTTTTTTACTTGTAGAAGAAATTCTTGAGAGTATTAGGAATTTTTTTTATATTGAAAATATATAGTAATTTTGATTATGAAGACTTAATAACCTTCATCTTAGTTATATGATATTGTAGTCACTCTTTATATCAATCTGGAATTGTCAACTTTTTACATTTTACATTTTCTCGAGAAAAATTTGTTAAATACCGATGTCTTTCAAACAATGCAAAACAAGAAAACATTCAATATGACAAAGATGTCCATATTATTAAGGAAATAAAATGTTGAGTAGCAGAATTTCTCGAATTTTGATACCTTGGGGAAATTTCTATCCACTTACAGTTTCTAATACTACTAGAAAGCCTTCTGATTTAGTGATTTTTTCCCTACATCTTCAATTCTACTAGGGTAAAATCGTGAATGTGGGAACACATTCGTGAGAATCGGGTAAAAAAATTGCAAATGGTAAATTTTTGGCTAAATTCCTGAATGTTTTCAATAAAAAAATGACACAAACATTCGACCGAAATATTTTTTTGTTAAATCTAACAACTCCATGAAAATTCATGGCACCGGATATGTGTCCCGAAACTGTTTTGTCCAATGACACAGTTTTCAACCGAAATATGTTTGAGGCGGAAAAGTAGTTCAATCGAACTACTTTTTTTTCCGAAAACTTATTTCAGCCGAAATTTACCAACAACACCTCAACAACACTCGAGTAGCACCAGGAGCACCCAAGCGACACTAGCAAATCCGTGGGTTTACTCTGCCTGCCAGGTCAATTATAAGTTATTTTGTTTTGCAAAAAAATACATTTTTTAATGATAAAAAATAGAAAGGCCAGAGTTAGAGAGAGTCTCAGACTCGGCGGTTTTAGTTTAGAGTGAACATCCATTCGAGTTACAAAGCCAATTACAATAGTCATTTAGTTGGAAATTCATAGGTTTCAGCTTCAACCTACATACCCGATGTGAATTAGATGTGTGGGATCGTCCCAATGTAGCACTAATATAATTTGGTTATTTCTTCACAAAATCACAGGAGATCTCTCTTGATAATCACCGTTTGAATATCTTAAACTTTGATATTAACAAATCGACTTTCTCAACAAGTTGTTAAGCCAAGATATGTAGACACTTCTCCACGAGTTTAAATGCATATGTGGGTTTTCCCAACTGAACTGCAAGTCCTTTAGAATTGTTAATTTGCTCAAATGAATTCATGCAATCTGTGGAGTAGCTTTGTTCTAACTTTTAATTCTTTTGTTATCCCTTTCATAGTTAACTCCATTCAGGTGTACTTGGGATATACAACTAAATTTTAGGTACCTAAATAAGCCTTAAAACTTTAAATTATTATTATAGGAAATTTCACTTTTATTTTTCCACGGTAATTAACAAGTTCTAATAGATACAATTCGATAAGTTAGTGTAATTTTGTAACTACCCTCTAATCTAACATCAAGGAAACTGTAATACTAAGAGAATATATATATATATATATATATATATATATATATATATGATCAATCAAGGGTAACTCGCAAGTACGTTATTTTTTTTTAAAATATTTATAAACATGTAAATAAAGATATACTTCCTCTACGAAAAAATACAATTTCATTCGTCAAGAATTACTTAAGGGTTAACATTGATTCTAAAGATTCTTTCTGGTTAATATTAATAAAACTTAGTAATGTACAATCATTAATATCTCTGAAATAAAGACATTAATTGTTAAGGCTAAAGTTTTATGTGCAAGGAAGTAAAACAACGCTAATTTATTTTCATTGCAATTTGTAACACTAAGACAAAAATTAACACAATGAATAATAACCATCACAAAATCACGTCAACCTGAGCATGAGTATCTTGTAACATTCAGAACTGGATCTCATCCAAAAGAGATTTGAAATTTAAACCAATAATAATAAATATCACTATCAATGGTGCGCTACAGAATTACCATGAACCAACTCTGATCATATAGCTGCACAAGAATTGGTATTTCAAATGTTTGGGTGATGTAGAAACTAGCACAGCCACTCAAACGCCTAAAGGCGATGCCAAAGCTTGCTCCCGCAGGTTAATGGCCGGAACCCTAAATGCTTGATGATCTGCCCCGAGCCTGCAGCAATGGCCTTCCCCCACCATACTGTTATAGTCTTCCACTTTTGGCGATCCAATATGAAACGCGTGGACAGCCGGAAAATGAAAGTGCCTACATCCAGAAAATGAAACGCGCTGACAGTCAAGAAAGCCAGAAAATGAAATGTGCTGATAGTGGAAAAAAGTCAGCAAATTTAAACGTGGTAATCCCAAAGATTAATCATTTAAACGTGGCAATCATATACTGCTATAGTAAGTTATTAATATGATTAGGTAAATGAGGTTAACGGATGCATTCAAAAATACAAGAAAGTTATAAAGAGTAAATATGCCAGCATCTTCAATTTTTAGCCATCAGATTATAATTTTAGATTAAAAGGTAATAAATTGTGCCCATTGTCAATAGGTGTACACCTTTCGGCTTATAATGACTTTCAAGAGCGTTTCAATTTTTTGATATCTATAAATGTAAGTATCGTGATCTCATAGAACACTACCACTGTCAAGATTTCCTACGGAGTGAGTGCTAAAATTCTGGTAAGGAAATTGACAACATGAGCAGAACCCAAAGATAAACTCGTATGTAGAAGCAGAGTAGATATCAAATTGGCCATCTGTGGACTAAACATGAGTCAAAAAAGGAATGCATCCTTCACAACATTCTTCTCCTGCCCAGGGAAACACATTGTAGTGTAACAAATGTGTGGGTTGTACTGATTAAATCCCTTTGTAATCTTCAATCCTCCTACCCCACACATGAAACAATTTCGCATATTTCCCGACAAGCCATATAACTCGCTACTGTCTAAATTCATTTTTGCTATACTTGGGATAGCTAGCATGGAGTACGTTAATCACACAATATGATCCAGTTTGTCTTGCAATGGAGAATCTCTTTCAAGACATCACCCCTGCACTAAAAATTATATGAATGGGTGAACGAATATACTCTTAAGTTCACCATTGACATTTGTAAAGTATGCCAGGATACTCGGTCGACTTGGAACAAAATCGTAAATAGATGAATTGCGATGGCAGAAAAATCATAAGCCATGGTGAGAGCGTGTGCACCTCATAAGAACGAAGTTACGTTTAAACCCAAGTAATGCACACAAAAATACAAATGTGTAAGTGGTATGATGCGATTGGAATTGAATTAGCACAAAGTCCTCAACACTAGCCACCAATGAAACTTTTCTCTAACAAAATGAAACTGAGCTTCAACATGCTTTGTCCTTGCATGAAAAATTGGATTCTTCGCAATATTGATTGAACTTTGATTATCACATTTGATCATCCTAGGTTCCTTTCATTCTTCTCCAACATCTTGAAGAAGTCTTCTTAACCAAACAACTTCACAAGTTGTTGCACACAAGGCTTTATATTCTTCTTCAGTAGAAGACAAAGATACAGTAGGCTGCTTTTTACTGCTCCATGAAACAACCCCGGATCCAATGCCAAACACATATCCAGTGGTTGATCTTCGATCATCAAGATTGTCAGCCCAATCAGAATCTGAGTAACCTGTCAACTCAACATTAGATGCATCAGTATATTTAATACCATAATCAAGTGTACCTTTTAGATACATGAGTACTACCTTTGCTGCATTCCAATGGCTTTCATGAGGTTTCGCTATAAACTGACTTAACACACTCACATAATATGCAATATCAGGTCTGGTTTTGGTGAGATAATTCAGACTACCCACCATCTGTCTATACACAGTGCCATTCACCTCCTTCGAACCATCATCACAAGAAAGTTTCACATTCTGTTGCATGGGAACAATAGAAGACTTACATTGATCCATTTTAAATTTCTTAAGTATTTCTCTGATATACTTACTCTCGCCTGCATTTCTCCAAACTTCAAGACCTAGGCAATAATGTAACTCACCAAGATCTTTCATTCAAATACCTATGACAACTGCTCCTTGATTTCATCAATTAATTTCTCTGCATTTCCTGTAATTATCAGATCATCAACATATAAGGAAATCAATACTATATACCCCTGGTCATCAAATTTGGTATACAGATTTGGATCACTTTTGCTCCTCATAAAACCCTGTTGAAGAAAGAAAGAATCTATCTTCTCATAGCATGACCTAGGTGCATGTTTTAGTCCATACAATGCTTTCTTTAACTTACACACTAAGTGTTCTTGCCCTTTTTCCACAAACCCTTCAGGTTGAGTAAGATAAACATCTTCCTTTAACTCACCATTCAAAAATGCAGATTTAACATCTCACTGGTGTAACTTCCAATGATACTTTGTAGCTAAAGCAATTGACATTCTGATAGTATTCAATTTAGCTACTGGTGCAAATGTTTCAGCATAATCAATACCTTTTGTTTGTGAATACCCCTTTGCCACCAGTCTAGCCTTATACTTATCTATACTACCATCTGATTTAAACTTGGGTTTGTATATCCATTTGCATCCAATGGGCTTCTTATGTTTAGGCAATTCTGTCAATTCCCAAGTATTGCTTTTCATTATGGATTCATATTCTTCCTCCATTGCATTTTGCCATTCATCATGTTCATTAGCTTCATCAAAACTCATGGGTTCTATGACATTTGAAATGCTACTCATTAGGGCATAGTCTTTATACCTCTCACGAAGCCGAATCTGACGTGAATATCTTCTCAACTAATTATTTTCCTCCCCACTTTGTGAAGATTTGTCTTCACCTCTAGGTGAACTGTGACTGCTTGAATTGTCCATATCTACATTGAGTCCTTCTTGTTGTTGCTGCTATTGTTGTTGCAGGGATGGCTGTTGTTGTCGTTGCGGGGATGGTTGTTGTTGTTGTTGCTCTTCTTTAACTCCTTCATCAAGAAGTCTCTGCCATTCCTCATGACTGTTGTCGTCATGATTTTCTGCTTCCTGCTCATGGAAAAGTACATCTCTACTTGCAAATACTTTGTGAGTATCAGGATCAAACAGTTTGTATGTTTTAAATTTATAACAGTACCCAATGAAAATAAATTTATGGCTTTAGCATCCAATTTCCTTCTATTCTCCTTTGGAATATGAGCAAAATCCTTACACACAAATACTTTCAAATTATGAACTGCAGGTTTGGAACCATACAAGGCTTCGAAATGAGTAACATTATCAAGACACCTTGTTGGACTTCTATTCTTTAAATAAACTGTAGTATTTATGGCTTCAGCCCAAAATGCATTTGAGAGATTCTTACCTTTCATCATACTATGTGCACATTCTACCAGAGTTCTATTTTTCCTTTCAGCAACTATGTTTTGTTGTGGAGTGTGAGGTACTATAAGTTGTTGTACTATTCCATGATCTTTGCAATATTTGTTGAAATCCCCTGATTTATACTCTCCCCCTTGATATGAATGAAGGATTTTGATGGATTTTCCTGTCTGCTTTTCCACCATGGTTTTGAATTCCTTAAAGTACTCGAAAACATCATGTTTTTGTCTAAGGAAGTAAACCCATGTGTATCTCGTGCAATCATCAATAAATAACAGAAAGTAAAATGCACTTCCTAAAGACCTAGTCTGCATAGTCCCACAAACATTAGTATGCACAAGATCTAACACATCTCTCTTTTTCCTATCAAGATTAGAGGGGAATTCATCTATGTGCATCTTTCCTAATGCACATCCATCACACACAACCTTTTCATTTTTTAACATGGGAAGTCCTTCAACCATATTCTTCTGATGTAATAAAAATAAATTAGGATGATTGATGTGTCCATATCTTTGATGCCAAAGAATCTTTGTTGGCATAGTTGCAGAAGTCAATGTGTGATGTGATTTGTTGGTAACATCAAGTTTGTATAGGCCTCTTGCTCTGACTCCCGTTGCAACAGTTTTGAAGTGGTCCAGCATATCCTTCACTATGCAATAGTCTTTGAAGAACTCAACCTTCAAGTCCTGATCTATAATGGTGGACACAAAGATCAATTTTTTCTTTATTCCTGGCACATAAACAACATTGCGAATGTGACAAACTGTACCATTTGGCAATGTCATAGGAATGTCTCCATATCCCTTGATCTGATGAGCGTGGTCATCACCAATATATATGTTGGCGTCATTCTGTGTTTCTTTAAAATTAGCATACCAGTTCTTATTACAAGTCATATGTATTGATGCTCTAGAATCCACAAACCAGGCATCAGAGTCATTTGTTTCAGCAGATAAAGCAGCGCTAGACACAAACAGCCTAAGATCCTGTGATTCAAAATTTGGGGGTTCATCAATATCATCACTAGCAATAAATAATTTGAGATCATGATTTGACGATTTTTCTGCATAATGACCTGACTGTGTTCTAGGTTTATTCCTAGCCTCATCACTTTTCTTCTTATGACAGTCTTTAACAATATGTCCACGTCGACCACAATAAAAAAAACTCTTTGACTCATTCATGTCAGATTGCATACCTTGATTTGGAGATTGTCTTCTTTGCGATGAACTGCCTCTCTACCATGAACCGCCTCTTTGCCATGAACTGCCTCCTCTGCCTCTTTCTCCTGATCTCCCTCTCACAGATCTCTTATTTGACCATAGTGCCAAATCTTTATTCTGAGGCTTCAGATTCTCGTGCCTCTCTTCCTCTTGCAGTAAAATACCTGTTAGTTCTTCAAACGTGGGAGGTTTCTCCCTTGCTGCGAGACCTGTTATGAACATATGATAATCTTCTAGCATACCATTTAAGGTAATAGTGTTGGAAACAATTTCCCCTATATTTACTAGCTTGTCGTTCACCTCTTTAATACGACCCAAAAATGAACTAACAAATTCATTTCCATCCATTTTAATGTCTAGAAATTTAGTTTTTAGGAACAAAATGCGATTTGTGTTGCTAATTTCATACAATGATTTAAGCACTGTCCATGTTGCAGCATAAGTTGTAGCTTCTCTAATATGTGGAATTATGCTATCTTTAATAGACATGTGCAACAATACCTTTGCCTTGTTTTCGCACTTCTCCCAATCTTGGATCTATGTTGCTATCGCACCGGCAACTGCATCAGGTTTCAATTTAGTTCCCTTTGTAATGTTCCAGACACCATAGCCTTCCATGAGCATCTACATCTTGAATTTACAGTTAATGAAGTTTGATCCATCTAACTTGTTGGCTTTGTTGAGGTAGGTCTCTTCTAGCAAATTCTCCATTGCTGCAATTTAGTCTCTGCAAGTGAATCACCAAGGATATGCAAGTTTTTGTCGCTCTACCTTCGGATACCACCGATCTGTCTCAATCTTGAATCTTATCTTTCGTAAAAGAAATACAAGGAACCCTTAAAAAGATACCTTAAAACGACTTCATATATAAAAAAAATAGTATAAAGGTATTAAAAAAAATATTTTCCCTTTTGTTTTAAATACAAATGCATCCACTTTAATATAATATCCACTTTTAAACATCCACCTCATTCGTACCTTACAAAGAGTCCACTTAAATTCATAACTCCACTTTTAATAAGAATTTGATACCTCATGCTTATTCAAATGCATGCAAATAAACTCACACTTCAAATAATCAAACACTTCATGCAAATAACCTCAAGCAAATCATGCTCTCCACCCATGCATTCAAGCTCCACGTTTTTCAAACTCATGCATGCATACTTTGCTTACCTCATGCATGCAGATCGTGAAATGGAGGAGCCTCCATGATTTGCTCATGGATTTGCCTGAACTTCACGGATGCTTACGGATTTGCACAAGATGGTGGATCGGCCCTCCAACCAATCCTCACGCTTTACCTTAACGCATTATTAACCTTCACATTTATTTTTTCCTTCAAACTTCACGCATGCATAAATAGTAAGGTTTCCACACCTCACACATTAATAGACTGCGGGGAGTATGCACCTCCCTCTTTAATAGACTGCGGAAATCGCCAAAACTTTCTGCATTGCAATACACAACAGACTGTGGAAATTTTGGTATCTCAGATGTGTGGAAAGGGCCAGTACTATGCTGCCACACCCTACTAGAGGAGGGACCTGCGGACCTCCAGAAATTTACGCACCTCTCCCCTTGGCTCTGATACCAAGATAAAATATGTGAAACAAACACACAGTGAGGCTACGCTCACTTCTCTATTATTGAATGAAAACCCATTACATCATAATATAGGAAAAGACTCTAGTGATTCGGTTACATGCAAACCACAAACAACTAGACTCTATATATAGTGAAGTAGAGTTCAACTATGAACTGACTCTTAAGACGCCTACAATTGACTCTCAAAACTAAAGCTTACTCCATTATTTCCAAGTAGTATAGAAAAACAAAATGGAAGAGATCATACCCGTAGATTTTCCTGAACAACCAAGCTTGGACAGAATAAAAATTAGGTTGTATTACATCATAATTAGTGCTTGAAGAATGGCTAGAGTGGATTTAATTTATGGGTTATAATGAATATTGGAATCGATACAATCCATTAATAGTTAAAACAAAAAATTATAACAAGATATTTTATACAGAGCGATAAACCTTCAACAAAGCAATATTTTATACAAGATTTAAATCTATTCGATAGAAAATTTATAAACAGAGATGCTCTTTTTCGAAATGATAATTATGTACAAAATTATAACTAGTAATATTATGTCACAAATTCAACAAGCTTCCATACATATTTAGTATACAAATCGAGATTTCATTTAACAATAAAATAATTATACAAATCAAATATCGTAACCATAAATTTGATGATATGTAGCAACTTGGAATCTTGCGCGTGTCCTTTGCTTTCGCTTTCGAATTCAAAGACTTCAATGGTACCTCCCAGCCAACACTAGGGGTACTCTTCTTCCCCCTTAGCCCCCCGAGTCGCAAAGGGATCACACACAAAATTTCAGATCAAAATAGCTCAAGCTTTCCCTCGGAAGGAGAGGCTTCCACCCCTTATGCAAAGCTTGCATTCCAACTCACACAAGTAAACTAGTCATAAGAAATTTCAACAACATTTTAGTCATCCAACAATAGGGTGTTTTCCTCCTTACTCTTCCTTCCTTTTATAAGAAAATTTGTCTTGACACTTGTCAATTCATGCATAATTAAATAATTTTTAATAATTATATTATAGATTATTCACCCTCAACACATGTCACACCTTCCCTCAAGTTGCACATGTCTATTTCTTTTTAATAAAAATAATTATGCGTTTTCCGTCACATCCACAATTATTTGGTAGATTTTCTCCTAGTTGTCCCTTAATTCCCCAATTTCTCCTTTATTGTGTCTCTTAACTAATTTACAATTGGAGTTCGATTAGCAATCTTCTCTTAGTTAGGATTTAGAGTCTAGTTTGAATTAGGAATAAGGGCTTACTGAGGAATAAGGAATATTCCTTATTGCACGCCCCTCAAAAATCCTCATGAGTGATTGTCTTAGTGTTCCCTCATGGCATCGTGAACCTATCAAAAATAAGGTAGTCGTTAACCTTCATTTTAGCTCAAAGCGGGAGTGTTATTAGACTGTGAAAGGGACGTTGTCACACCTCTCCCTAATCTATATGATATCTGTGTATGACTACTTTACTCCATATGTGAGTCGGATTACCAAGCGTCATCATGCCTGCATCCACTAGCAAAATAATATTAATAACTCATATACATGAAATCCATAACAGAAATCATCATAACACATGCATAATAAAATCAAGTACTCAACCAAAGTTAATATTTCATTCCCTGACTGATTATGGAATCCAAGGAATTATGTCGATGCCATCAACATTCTCATCATGTCATGTTTCCTACACACTCGGGAAACCTCATCATAATACCTCTCAATGATATACATCAATATTAATAACATATCAAAATTTCAATACTAAATCATATCATAAACTCATAAACCAATTCAAATAATCATAATGTACCATATTTAGCCAGATCACTTGCACGCAAGTGTCCTCAAAGAATAGTCAGTGTTATGAAAATGTGGTCGGTGAAATCTTGATGTTACATGCACCACCTCTTGTTTGTACATTCTAATATGAAACAATAATATAGTTGATACTAATCTATCTATCAAAATTTCAAAATAAATATGGAAATTGCTGACGCATCTCATGTGCATCCTCCCAAGTGGAAGAATGTGGACGATAACTATCCCACTAGACCTGACCTGATCGACTAATCGACATCGTAGTTTTCAAGTGTGATGGTCCAGTATGTCGATTGGCTCAGCCATGAGGGCACCCTCATCTGATACCTGCAATGAACTCAAATAAATAACATGTGATGGATCTGAAATATAATGATGTAAAACGGATACATGAAACACATCGTGCATACGCCTCAAAGAATCAGGTAAGGCTATTCAGTAAGCCATGGGTCCTTTTCTTTCTATAACTTCAAAAGGTCCCACAAACCTTGGACAGATTTTAGTACCCTTTCCAATCTTAATCGAACTCTTATGTGATTTAACCTACAATAACACTTTATCACCAACCTCATAACTACAGTCAATGTGATGTGCATCTGCATAACTCGTTTGTCAGTATTGCACTTCATTAATACTTTTCCTTATGGTTCACATTTGAGCTACCATTTATTGAATCACTTATGGTCCCTCCAGTACCCTATCTTCTAGTCAATCCCAACTTAAAGGTGTCTAACACGGTCGTCCGTAGAGAAACTAAAAAGGTGTCATCTTTATCGAACTCGGGTAACTGTTATTTTACGCATATTCTACCAATGGTAAAAATTATTCCCATCGTTTTTGTTGATCCATCACATACATTCGAAGCATATCTTCTAAAATTTGATTCGTTTTTTCCATTTGTCCATCGGTTTCGGGGTGATATGATGTAATAAAATTTAATTGTGTGCCAAAAGCCTCTTGAAAGTTAGTCCAAAAACGTCATGTGAATATCGATCTCGATTAGATATTATATTATTTAGTACACCATGCAATTTTACAATTTCATTAACAAACATTATAGCTATGTTAGGTGCTTGATATGTCGTATGAACTGGAATAAAATGTTCACTCTTCGTCAATTTGTCAACAACTACAAAGATAGAATCGTGTCTTCTTGTCTTCAATGGAAATCCAACAATAAAATCCATTAATATGACTTCCCATTTCAATTCATGAATCGCATGTGGTTGTAATAATCCCGCTGGATGTCTATGTTCAGCCTTCACTTGTTGACATTCAATACATCTCGCCACATAGTTAACTATATCAGATTTCATTCCCTTCCAAAAGAATAATGGTTTAAAATCTGTCTTCATCTTCGTGACTTCAGGATGAGCGATATACACTACTCGATGAGTTTCGTTCAAAATTAAATTTCTCATTTTGTCATTTGGTGGTACATAAATTCTGCCATTATATCTTAGTAGTCCGTCGTTATCCAAAGAATAACCCTCATATCTAGGGACCATCATGGTATCTTGTCCGATATTGTCTTTTACTTCATTGTACATCAATCTCTAATGCTAATATATTTTCTCGAAGATTCATTTTTAGGGGTATTACTGAGAAAATGCGTGGTCTCCGACTCAATGCATTTACTACTCTATTAATCGTTCMTTTAATGTACGTGATCTCAAAATCATACTCACTTAAATGTTCTGACCAACGTCTTTGTCGCGCATTCAAGTCACTCTGAGTAAAAATGTGTTGCAATTGACTATGATCAATTTTCAACTCGAATTTTCRTCCAATATGGTAATGTATGCAAACTTGTAAGGCATAAAAAATCGATAATAATTCCAAATCATGGGTTGCRTACTTCTCTTCATGTCTTCTTAGTTTCCTTGAAATATATGCAATAACTCGAACTTCTTGCATTAATAATCCACCTAATCCTTCCTTGGATGCATTCGTGCATACTAAGAATTCCTTGTCCATATCTACAACTTTTAATATCAATGTTGTTAATAATTTCTTAAGATTCTGAAATGTTTTAGCGCATTTCTCTAACTATACGAATTTCTTATTCTTCTTTTGCAGTTCCATAATTGGGTTTGCTATTTTTTAAAATCCCTCTACGAAGTGTTGATAGTAACCTATTAATCCCATAAAAATACATACCTCTTGTATGTTCGTCGGTGTTGTCCATTCCATAATAGCATCTATCTTCGTTGAATCCACAATGATACCTTCTCTAGACATAATGTGTCCCAAATAATGAATCCGTGTCTGATAAAAAGAACATTTCGACAACTTTCTGTACAACTTGTTTTCTCGTAGACACTGCAAAACTAATCTCAGATGTTCGTCGTGATCTTCTTTTGTCCGAGAGTAAATTAATATATCGTCAATAAATACCTATACGAACTTGTCCAAGTATTCTTGGAATACCCCATTCATTAAACTCATGAATACACCAGGAGCATTTGTCAAACCAAACGGTAATACAGTAGATTCGTAGTGTCCAAATATTGTTTTAAACGCTTTTTTAGGAATGTCTTCCTCTTTGATTCAAAATTGGTGATATCCGGATCCCAAATCAATCTTTGAAAATACAGTCGCCCCCTTCATTTTATCAAATAAGTCATCAATTCTTGCTAATGAGTCTTGATTTTTGATTGTGGCTATGTTTAAATGATGATATTCAATGCAAAGCCTCCATGATCCATCCTTCTCTCTTACAAAAATTACGGGTGCACCCCACAGTGATACAATCAGACGTATAAGTCCCAAATCTAATAACTCCTTCAATTGCATCTTTAAATATTTCAATTCAAGTTTCGACATTTGATATGGGTTTCTAGCAATTGGTTTTGTTCTAGGTTTTAGATCTATAGGAAATGTTGATTCTCTTTTCGATGGTAAATGCGGTAGTTCCTTAAGAAAAAAATCAACAAACTCTGATACTACTAGAAAATCTTCCAATCCTTATGCTTCACCCTTTTTGTTAAGAGATAATATGGCATACAACTTACATCCATTGCACATATTTTTCTTCAAGTGTAGGGAAGTAATAAATATTAGCGATACTCCTTGGATTTTACCTACAATTACTCTGTTTTGTCCCAAATCATCAATTCAGCTTAATCTTTGTGTCTTACATTTAAGTATTGCGTCGTGTGATTCTAACGAATCCATTCCAATCACAATGCCATAGGATCCCAAGGTCATGACAAAAAGTTTTACACTTGCGATGAATTCACCTAAATTAATTTTACAATCTTTAACCTTTCCTCCAACTTTTGGCTAGGCTCCAAATGTCAATTCTACATATCTAAACTCATCTTGTTCAACTACTTTCACCTTAATTATTTTGAGTGTAGTTATTCACCGCTGCATGAATCCTATGGGTCTTTCCCAGATCTCCTATTATCGTGTTTCCTACAAATCAAACAACTCTTTCCTTCTCGATAGGAAAATATCTCTGATAGTGGGGCTCTCCACAAGTCCAACATCTGTTCTTAGGAACGGTGCTCCTAGTTCCAGAGGAAGAATCTGCTGGTCTAGGGTTCTGAGGTCCTGATCTGTTCTACGGAACAAATCTAAAAAATTGTTGTTGTTGAGGATGACGCGACAACTGCTGCAATGGTGTTCTATACAGAGTCCTCTTAAGGTAGTTGGTCGACGTGATGTAGAAAATATAGGCCCTCTAGGTGTATCACGATGCCCAAAAGTTTGTCTAACGGGTGTGTGCTGCTACAACGCTCTAAGTGGCATCTGTCCTAGCTTCCTGGAAGGACTCCTACCCTGACCTCCATTGTTTAAATCTTCTTTAACAATAAATACTTCTATACTTCATCGTGAAAATTCTGAGGCATCAGAATCCTCACCTTAGCATGAAGGTTGTAGTTGAGACCAAAAACAAACTTATTAACCTTTAACTTTTCAGTGTTCAGGTGCAGAGCATATCTTAGCAACTCCATAAATCTAGCCTCATACTCAGGTATTGTACGATTGTCATGTCGCAAAGCATTGAATTCATCAATTTGGTGCTCAATGAACTCATCATATAGGTACCTCTCTCGAAATCGATCCTCGAACAATTCCCAAGACACGTCTTCAATGGCCATATTCAGTTGTGGTAAGAGTGTCTTCCACCTTAGAAGCACACTCCCTTTCAACTGAAAGACTGCCATATGGACCTTCATGTTGGAGGTATAATCGTGCAATGCAAAACACATTTCCATATTCTCCAACCACACTTCGGGGGCTAAACCATCCATGGAACCCCAAAACTCATGAAATTTTACCTTCTCAAGTTCTCTATGAACACTACCACTAACTACAAGACGGTGCTTCGAGCCCTCATTGGGTGCAAATCCCCTTCCCTCATCATGATCAAGGAGATTTATCAACACCTCTGATATCCTTTGAAAAGACCTCACCATACCCATGACATCTCCCACTGCAACATGCTCCTGCTCGGTAGTTTTCTCTTCTCCTTGTGGAGCAGATCCCTCGGGTGTGGGTGTACTTGGAGGAGACATACCTCTTCCTCCCACACTCCGACGTCTACTCATTCTCTATCTTCTAACCATGATACTTGCATAAAACAATTTCAATTTATATTAGTAATTACATCTTTAATTAAAAATTTGCACTCGAAGTCATAACGAGACCAATGTCGTAGAGTAGAACCCATACCATATAGAACAACCCTCTAATATAACATCAAGGAAACTGTAATACTAAGTGTATATATATGAAAGATATATGTCAAGGGTAACTCTCAAGTACACTAATTTTTTTTTTTTTTAAATATTTATAAACATGTAAATAAAGTTATACTTTCTCTACACAAAAATACAATTTCATTCGTCGAGAATTACTTAAGGGTTAACACTAATTCTAAAGATTATTTCTGGTTAATATTAATAAAGCTTATTAATGTACAATAATTAATAGTTATTAAATGAAGCTATTAATATTAACAAAGATATTACTTGTTAAGGCTAAAGTTTTATGTGCAAGGAAGTGAAAAAACGCTAATTTATTTTTATTGTAATTTGTAACACTAAGATAGAAATTAACACAACGAATAATAACCATCACAACATCACGTCAACTTGATCATGAGTATCTTGTAACATTTTGAACTGGATCTCATCCAAAAGAGATTTGAAATTTAAACCAATAATAATAAATATTGTTATCAATGGTGCGCTACAGAATTATCATGAACCAAGGGTGATCATATAGCTGCACAAAAACCAGTATTTCAAATGTTGGGTGATGTAGAATTTAATTTCGGACAACACGTCATTATGGGACTTTCAAGGGCGTTTAAATTTTTTGAGATCTACAGGTGTAACTATCATGATCTCATATACCACTACCACTGTCAAGATTTCCCTACATAGTGAGTGCTAAAATTCTGGTAAGGAAAATGACAACATGAGCAGTGCCCAGAGATAAACTCATACATAGAAGCAGAGTAGATATCAAATTGGCCATTAGAGATAAAAAAAAAGGCATGCATCCTTCACAACAATCGTATCCTGCCTCGATATTGTTAAATATATTGTATCCTCAACAGACTAACCGTACACTGCCAGCTGTACTGGACAGTTGTACTTTCTATTTCTGTCTTGCTTTGAGCATATATAAGCTCAGCTATTTCCTATTGTGTGAAGCACTTCTGAAACTCTTCAGTTCTGTTCTGTACTTCTTCATACATTTTGAATATACTATTCTTTTCTCTCTGCATTTCTCTGTCCTTCACAATTTATCATGGTATCAGAGCTACAGCAGTAAGCCTCTTCACACAATCGGGAGAGCAACTCGATCCTCACTGCGCAGAGCCTCACGGATCTTTAGATCACGAGACACAGTCTCTTTCACAAGGTTTGGAGAGCAGTCCGTCAAACTCTTGAAAGATTCGCGCAAGAAGCCTGCAGAGGTTGCAGAGCGTACTACGCTCGAAAGAACGAGGAAGCAGAGACT
>JASDQU010103114.1:206095-236458 GCA_032191745.1 Picea mariana
AATTCCTCAACACTAGCCACCAGTAACAACCCACATTCATCCATGATTTCTAAAATTCCTAAAAAAACAATCCCACCCCATAGTAAAGAATTATCAATATGATCGGACCGCAAGGGTTATAATTTGTGAGGGAACAAGATTAACCCAATTTATGAGGAATTTTTCATACATTAACCGATCCTTCGACCAAGGACAAAAAGCGCTCAAAACAATTGAAATGGCAGTACCATCCTTTCGTAAGATCCATTCTCTTTGAGTAAAATAACATCAAATAAACCAGATCTGTGAGAATCTGGTACAATTTCAAATAGATAATTTCCCTCGCAAACATAACCGCAAAAACAAAGAATCTTCACAGCCATTTCTACGAATAAATCACCGCCAAACCCTAAACCCTCATATTCTTGAAACATTATATTCGCTATCATTATTATTAAAAAAAAGCTACAAGGGAGTACACAAAAACCTCAGAAGCGTAAACCCTAGAGCAAGCTTAAGTTCAGATGAAGTTATTTCGGCTCTATAAAACCAGTAAATATTCTAATACATATTGTTCTACAATTATGAAGATAATTATTCCGATCTTGACATAATCTATGTACATTGTCTTCTGTAACAGGTCTAACACACTTTTAAGGGTTTGAGGAGATCAGCCACAACAACTTGCATCCAAGTGCGACTTGTTCCTCCACTCCAGTGCATGTGTCCAAAACATATAAATATAAACATAGAAACCCGTGTTTCTGTACCACTTATATTACGCACAACACATATATTACATGGATTTCTTCAAGAATTCTTGGAGCTCATCCATTGCGACAATTTCATAATTGAGTAACGTAGATAAAGAGGGAAATCATATGGTTGACTCTAGTATAATATAATACCTTCGGAAACTGCATACTACTTCACCCACAACAAGGGATTTAATTTATGGGTTATAATGAATATTGGAATCGATACAATCCATCAAAAACAAAACTTTATAACAAGATATTGTATAGAGAGCGATAAACCTTCAACATAGCGATATTTTATACAAGATTTAAATCTATTCAACAACAAAGTTATAAACATAGATGCCCTTTTTGGGAACAATAATTATGTGCAAAATTATAACCAGAAATACTATGTCACAAATCCAACAAGCTTCCATACATATTGAGCATACAATTCGAGATTTCATTTAACAATAAAATAATTATACATATCAAATACGGTAACCAAAAAATTGATGATATGTAGCAATTTGGAATCTTGCGTTGTTCTTCTCTTTCACCTGCTAATTCCACCTGCTAATTCAAAGACTTCACCGATACCTCCCATCCAATGGTAGGGGTACTCTTCTTCCCCATTAGCGCCCCAAGCTGCAAAGGGATCACACACGGAATTTCATATCAAAATAGAACAAGCTTTCTCTTCAAGGAGAGGCTTCCACCTATTATGCAAAGCTTGCAACTCAACTTACACAAGTACACTAGTCAAAATAAATTTCAACAACATTTGTCATTCAACACTAGAGTGTTTTCCTCCTTACTCTTCATTTTTGTAAGAAATGTTTTCTTGACACTTGTCAATTCATGCATAATTAAATAATTTTTAATAATTATATTAGAGATTATTCACTCTCAACACATGTCACATCTTCCCTCAAGTTTTACATGTATATTTTTTTTTAATAAAAATAATTATGCATTTTCCCTCACATCCACAATTTGTTTCTAGATTTTCTCCTAGTTGTCCCTTAGTTCCCCAATTTCTCCTTTATTGTGTCTCCTAACTAATTTACAGTTGGAGTTTGAATATGAATCATCTCTTAGTTAGGATTTAGAGTCTAGTTTGACTTAGGATTCTAACTCTATGTTGACAACCCATTTTCTCATGAAATGATTTATTTTAATTAAAATCTTTTTATTAAATTCATGCACACATTGTGCACATGTCTTAATTTTTCATTCTCCCTTTTCTAGGTTTTATTTAGTCCAAAGTCCGTGAGATCTATTTCTATAAAATTTATTTAGGCATAACAATTAGACTTAGATTTTATTATGTTTCCAATTTATAAATTTGTATAAATTTATATTCTATTTTCTATCAGTTCTAAGTATTTGTTTTATTTTATAAGGTCTTCTAGTTTTTTTTTTTTTTTTTGGAACTCATTAATTTATCCATGCGACGTTCCCTTCAAGACGCACCTACGTGCTCCAAGGGTGTCACTCGCCATTTGACTTAGTTTGGAAGTTGTCAGACGCTTGGAGTCAATACTCCACTTGTCGAACTTGTGTGAGACTAAGGGCTTATTGAGGAATAAGGAATCTTCCTTATTGCGCACCTCTCTGAAATTATTGTGAGTGATTGTCTCAGAATTCCCTCACGACATCATGAACCTCTCAAGAACAAGGTAGTCGTTAACCTTCAGTTCAGGTCACAGAGGGAATGCTATTAGGCTGTGACAAGGATGTTTCCACACCTCTCCCTAATCTATCTGATATATGTGTATGACCTCTTTACTCCATATGTGAGTTGGATTACCTGTTGGAAGATTGGTTGTTGTCATTGATGTCAACCCTAGTCATGGGTTTTGGACCGTAAGATTGATGAAGGTATTTGGACATGAAGGAAAATGCACATGCAGATACAACACCCATAGATGGATAGTATACATNAAATGACAAAGTGAATTGAAGAAGGAAGTACATGTAGGCCCTGAAGATAATTAAAGAAAAGAATTACAAAATAAAAAAGTGTGAGGTCGGCCCTAATGTTAAAAGGAAGTGACATAAATGGTATAAATAAACATCATTATACATTCATTTGATACAAGTCGAATTTCAGAGGTAATAAGGAGAAAAGAATGTCGGATCTCAAGGGAGGATGAATTCTTTTGGTGATGTGTTCTAAGCTCTTGATTCGCTATAATTATGGAGATACACTCTATGGAAGATAGGGTTTGTGATCAGTCCTAAAGCCAGTCAATAAACAGGTGTTCCGGGTAAAACAGTCATAACTTCTTCATCAAGAATCCAAATGAAGTGGGACAAATTTCATTGGAAAGAGTATAGACTGTAGTTTCTTGTGTGTAAGTTTCATAATCGGATGTTAATTATTGAGCGTGGGGCATTATGTGCAAGTTCACTCTCCTGAATAGACCAGAATTGAATAAAATCTACCATTCTTTCTATAACCTCTTTTTGGGGAGGATTCAAGGAGTGAAAATTGGAGGAGTTTCAGAGAATACATTGAGTAATATTATCTATAGGATCAAAGTACTCCAAGAATTGAAGAATTGCAGAAATTGAAGAAGTTTCAGGAAGCATTATCAGGTTTTATGTAATGATTGGTTGATGGTGATAATTTAATGTAAAGTTTTATTATCTCTCATATATTCTTGGGTGGAAGGAAGGGGCAAGGATGGAGAGTTCAAATCTCTCTTGATATTGGAGGATTGTATCTTCCTCTTGGAGTTTTATCCCTCCATTTACATTTGGAAACTGTAGCTACCTTTGGAAGTCATTACTTCCCTTGAACAATAACTATTGATTATTTCTCATATATTGTGCATGGTTTATTATGGTTTATTGGTGTAACTCTTATACTATTGTTCATTTCTCATTGGATATAGTTGAATGGTTTAAGTATAAGTTGAAAAAGGTTTTAAATTGTACTTGATACTGATTCATCCCCCTCTCAGTATCAACATTACCGACCATCATCATTCTTGCATCCACTGAAAAATAATATTAATAACTCATATACATGAAATCCATAACTAAAATCATCATCATAACGCATGCGTAACAAAATCAATTACTCATAACCAAAGTCAATATTCCAGTCATTGACTCAATCCGGAGTCTAAGGAATTCTATTGATGCCATCAACATCCTCATCATGTCACGTTTCATGCACACTCAGGAAACCTCATCATAATACCCTTCAATGCTATACATCAATATTAATAGCATATCTAAATTTCAATACTAAATCATAGCATAAACTCATAAACCAAATTAGAATCATAATGTACCATGTTTAGCCAGATCACTTGCACGCAAGTATCGTCAAAGAATAATCAATTCTATAAAAATGTGGCCGGTCAAATCTGGATCTTAAAATTTTTGACCTTGGTCAATATAAATTCATAACTTATTTTTTTTTTATGATGAAAGTAGTTTATATATATATATATATATATATATATATATAACTTCATAGAAATTCTAATTTTTATGAATCTTAAAGTGTTACGAATTATTGATGGTACCTTTCTTAGTAATGAATTGTAATGTGCTCCATTTTTTATTTGCGAAAGTTGGTTGAAATATATATATATATATATATATATAATCTCTTCATAAAAATTCTATTTTTTTTTTTTTATGAATCTTAAAGTGTTATGAATTATTGATGGTACCTTTCTTAGTAATGAAGTCTAATGTGCTACGTTCTTTTTATTCGAGAAAGTTGGTTGAAATACATTTTTATAAAGATGGTTTTATAAGTATATTATTATGTTAACATATTGTTTCAATTATAGTTATGTGTGTGTTATCTTATTGATTTTAGATTAAAATAATAGATTATGATTAACAAAAAGGATAGGTCAAATTCTGATTTTAGATAATTAAGGATATAATGATTGAATAGATGCTATTGTGAAAAAAAATTATTTTAATGATTGAATTTGTAATGTATGTCTAAGTTATCCTTAAAAGTAGTTTGAAATTTCTAGAAAATATTGTGTGGGAGTTTATGAAACGTCGGACATTTTGAGTGGACACTCCACCCATCCTCAGGGACACATAAAGTTGTCATAGTGGCGAAGAGAGTGTTGGGGTCAATGATTTATAGGATTAAAAGAGAAATTCAATTGAGATAATTAATAATTTTATTCAATGACCATTGTGAGGGAACCGTTAGGGAATTAAAAGATTAGAAATGAGTAATTAAATTAATGAAGTGATGAGGTTAGAATTAACTTTTTTTGGGCCTATTGTTATCACCCTGGTTGTAGCTAATTTTGAGAGTATAAGACTCCTTGGTGATCTTGTTTCTCCTCACTGAATTCACTTGGATTGAATTTGTTTTTGGAGATGGGAGTTGGAAGTTGTGTCCAAACTTTGTCTTTGCTGCATCCATGTTCAAGTTAGGCACCCATTGTGAAGTTGCATTTGAATTGGATATTTCTTGGTTGCTTGTGCTTTGGTTTTCCATCATTTTCATTGTGAACTTTGGACTGTTTTTTGTCATCTTATTGTGTATTATTTGTTGTTCCTTAATTTTTTACTCTTGTCGAAAATCGCTAGGTTTTCCTCTTCTTTATTCTGGTGTTGTATTTGTTTTGATTTCAAGATCCTTACCTTGGAAAGTCTAGTGCCCTATATTTCCTTTCATTTGTTCTTATACCTAGCTTGGGTCTTGTTTTACTATCTTATAATCTTTATATTCTTGCAATAATTTTTCATGTTGTAGGAATTATTTTACCAAACTATAGTGCTCATACAAGTTAACAACCACCATCAACAATTCTATTTTTAAAATCTAATTTATACATGATAATTGTTGTAAAATGCATGACATATATTATTATTCTCATTGCATCGGTAATGTTGTTCTCTTTTCCTTTAATATTCTTGATATCGTAATAAAATTCACAAAGAAATTTCAACCAACTTGTTTTTCTAGCATTTAATGTTTGTTGTTCAAATAAATATTTCAGATCATTTTGATTCATTCTTAACTCAAATTTTCTTATTATCAAATAATGTGTTAGCACTTTGTAAATCTGTTTGGCTGATAAACAGACGACATAGGTAACATTTTCAACCAACTTTGAGACCCAAAACTAGCCTTTCGGATCTGGAGAGGGCTCTCTCGGGAGACATTGTCTCAGCGCGGGATATGGCTTTAAAGTTGTGGCTGGATTCAACACTGTTGGATATTAAGTTCTGGTTTCATTGGCGTAATATAGTAGGACCTCGGGCTATGGATTTGATTCAAAGAAACGATAGAAACAAATGACTTGGTGACTGAACTTGAGAGGATAAAGGCTAAGCGAGCAACAATCTTCAGTTTAAAATTGTTGTGTGTGGAAAACAGAAAACACAGAAAGCAACTCGAAGCACCGTTGAGAATGAGTTCGGAGTTAACTTTAGAGGAAATACGTTCTTTCTAAATGGCGTGAACAAGGGGCACTGTGTAGCGAATCCACAGGTTCGAAATTTCATTCCGAGTTAGACAAAAAAAGATATGAATAAAGAAAATAGGAAGTACATATGCAAGGAAGGGAAAACAATACATCCAACTCCCACAATTAGAATATTTTCATCAAAGCTACAAGACTTTTCCATTAAGTTTCAATCAAACTCAAATTACATTCAATAGACGTTGTCTATACTAATTTTGTCAACCAACCTGACTTACATCGAAAAGATCAAATATATAAAAGAGGGCATCGTTTGGGCTACCCTGCTCTTCTAACTGTTATCTCTAAAAACTAGGAAACTGATTGTTCTACGTTAAAAGACTCCTTGCATGACGTTTTTCCAAAAATAGACAACAAATACATCTGGCTACATCATCACTATTTGTAATCTGCCACTAGGATCCGGTTATCGGTTAGGTCTTGTGATGAGAGAGTGATGTGTCAATGCTTTCCTTCGATCAGATGTCTGAATGGACAAGTGTTTCTCAGAGTCCCACTATCTGCTGTCACAACTTTGATTTATTTCGCACGCTCATTTGTTGGGGGAAATGTGTGCGGTAAGTGGCTGCTGACTGTCATGGTCGTTATCAAAATGACAAAATTTCTTAGGACAATGTCTCCTTCAAAATTGTCAGTATTTTATTTTTGTTTGTGGATACAAGAACGAACTCAACTAATCTTGTTTCTTTTGTTGGCTGGCAAGAGCTACATAGGCTTTCTCCTCGGTCGCTTCACCTTCTCTGGAATGTTTTGCATACCTTTCTTCTGACAGGTGATGTGCTTTGCACAACTGTACAATCGTATCCTGCGCATCTCTAAGTTGTCTTTTGAGCCGCGTCACGTTCCCTTCGTGACCTTGTGCTGTTGACACTTCAATGGTTTTTTTCGATGGCTGTTGTCTCAGCTCCCTATTTTCCTAGTACAGTTCGACGATGGAAATTTTCACCTGTTTCAAATGCTGATATGGCTCTTGATCATTTGTACCTACGACATCCATCCTCCTCGTTCTGCTTCTAATTTCTCGTCTTGTACCCTCGACAGGTTCCAACCGAACAATGTGCATAAGTAATTTTTCAGCGACCAATCTTGCGCACGACTCATTTGGGATTCGGGTTTCCCCAACTTCCCTATTCTTCTTTGGCCTGCCCCTTCTCTGAGGTATCTATTGTTGGGGATATAGGGCTTCTACTATCCTTCCTTCCTATTTAGGTCCTTCCACTCCAAGTTATGTGCGGTGTGATATCATTATTTCTGCGGGTAAAGGGAAAACTCCCTTTGGATCTTGGGGACACTTGTTGTGAGTGAGAATGAATCCCAGTCGGTTTGGGGCTCAGGCCTAGCTATTCGTCTACTTCACACGCCCCTTATTATGTTCTGGGAGGTCGTCATGGTGAGACCAACATTTGTCTTATGCACGGTGGATCCAGCAAATGCACATGGCAGAAAATTCGATCAACTTGATCTTGCGAGAAAAATTGCAAACAATGCGTGGACTTGGTTTCACGAATAAAATGGGTGTCTAGCATCTTAAATTTATAATCGTGCAAAAGGAGGAATCATGCAAAAGGAGGAATTGGGAAAAAGGAGGAATCGTGGCAAAGAACCATGAATTCATGGAGACTGGATGTTTCGAATCAAATTGCAGATTTTCCATGGCACATTCTCACATGTAAAGTACAGGCGGTAAGGGATATAGGGCATACATGATACGAACACCGTGATTTTTAATTCCCTTGGCCTTCATAATCAGCTGATAATAGTTTCTTCACTTACCGACACAACTTCCATTAACTACTTGACTCGACCTGGGGCACGTAGAGACTACATTTTAACAAGACCTGACTCTCTGGGAACAACATACCTGTACCATTTACGCATGTTTCGAATCTGACATCCCTTCTCGCTTCCAAGGGCCAACCGACAACTTGCTGATTTAGACCCCTTCATTGTTACATACCTGACTTCACATGTTTTGACCCGTGGGCCATAACTCAACTAAAACCAACTCTAATTGAAAGAAAAATGGCGGTGATAACAACTTGATCCAATGGGGATGCTATCCTCCCCTGGAGGTAGCAAAGAACAATAGACCAGGTGCCTGATCATTGGGCCTTATTTCAACTCTTCGACACTGCAATATGAAAAAAAAAATGCAACCTAAACCTATCGATGCAACTTCTAAAAGACTCAGCATAAAATCAGGGCCTTCACTTCGGGCTTCAATTTTCTGCTAACCTATTGACTCGACACAAAAATAAAATGAATATTTACAATGGAATATGACTTAAAAGGACTTCATTTCATCAGATAATGTTTGAGGAACCTGCCATTTACAGACCCCCAACCAAGGCACTCTTCATTTGATTCTTCTAAAAAATAAGCATTGCTCCCGCAATACGTGTTGATTCTGAATGGACCTGTCCAAAGGTGGTCAAACTTTTCGTGCTTTCCTTTATCTTCATTCCTCGCATCCCATCTCAGCACTAGCTCCCCTACCTGAAATTCCTCCTTCTTGGAATGCTTGTCGAAGGTTCTCTTCATCCTCTCCCGGTGGAGTTGTGATAGATTGTATATTTTTTCCCTCATCTGATGTGTGTGAATCAATTGATTTATCCTCCTCTGTGCATCATTTGGCTCGGCCTCCTATTCCTGTATCAACTTTATGACGGGCAATTCCAGTGTGGTAGGGAATATTGTGTCTGCATCGTATACAATATGAAAATTCGATGTTGAGATGGACTTCTTGGTGGTGACCCGATCTTCCCACAATGCATAGATGAGCTTTTTATGCCAAGCTTTCTTATTGTCATGCAGGAGTCTTTTGATGATCCTGGTTAGGATTTTATTTGAGGATTCTGCAAACCCATTTCCTTGTGGGTAGTACGTTGTAGAATGCCCCAGGCTTATATTGTAATCCTGAAAAAAATTTGCCATCCTCTTGGACTTGAATGTGGTTGCGTTGTCTGTTATGATCTTGACGGGGCATCCAAATCTCGAGAAGATGTTTTTCTCCAGAAATTGGATGATGACTGCGTCGGTAGCTTGCTTCGTGGGGATCACTTCAATCCACTTCGTGAAGTAGTCAGTGGTCATGAGTATCCATTTGTGTTGCGTCGAGAATGGAAGATTTATTTCCCCTATGAAATCCAAACGCCATTGCATGAAAGGTGCTTTTATTGAGATCGACTTTAGTGGAAAGGGCTGCAACTTTCTTCTCCCATCGAAAATCTGACATTCGTGGCAACTAGAGACTTCTTTGTATACGTCTTCGAAGATTGTAGGCCAATAGTAACCCATGCTCAGTATTTTGTGCGTGGTGGTTTTCCAGTAGTGGCTGCCTTCGCAATCACCTTTGTGAAATTCTTATATGGCTCGCTTCACATCATTTTCCAGCAAACAGCTCAACAATATTCCCCCAGGATCTTTCCAGTAAAGTGAGTTATCTAGGATGTAGAACTTAATTATTTTAAGATTGTGAAATATGGCGTTGGTCTTACTTACGCCCGGAGGGGCCTGGAGATTCTTCAACACATAGATGATGTCTGCATACCATGGCAAATAAACAAACTTCTGAGACACCTACGCATTCGTTTCTTCCTCAAGACTCTCTGACAGATCATCAATGAAATTGATTCCCACATCCTCATAGTCCAACTGCACCATTAAATTCACAAGGCCCTGACCCTTAATTAGTTTCGTAGGCTTAATCTCCAGGTCATATTCCAGCATGGCCGCTATCCACTTACCTCTCCTCCCTTCGGGGTCGGGCTGAGTCAGTATGTCCTTAACTGAGTTGTTGGGCACATAGGCAATAATGTGGGAGTGAAATATGTATGTCCTAAACTCCTTCAGGGATTTTACCAAGGCATATGCTTGTTTTACCATAATGGCGTACCTTAGTGGAGCATCCCTAAGAGTTCTGCTGAAATAGGCTATAGGTTTCTCAAAGTTCTTCTCATCTTTCTGCAACAGCACGCCAACAATAGTATGCTCTGAGGCGAATGAAAACAAGATGAAAGCTTTTGTGAATTTTGGACTGGCTAGCACAGGAGATCTAGTCAGTGCCACCTTGATATCTTCAAAATATTTCTTGGCTTCCAGATTCCACTTAATCTCATTTCCCTTTCTGAGCATGCAGGTTATGTTCTTTATAATTTGTGCCAGGTTCGGGATGAATTGTCTCAAGAAGTTTACCTTTCCCAGGAAGGATTGCACTTCCTTCTTACTGCACGGGGTGTCGATTTTAATAAATCCATCAACCTTGTTAGGGTCTATCTTAATGCCTTCTTTCAAAATAATGTGCCCCAACAACTTCCCTTCTTCTATCCGGAAATGTGATTTCTTCAAGTTTAGTGATATTCTGAACTTCTTTCACTTCTGGAAAACTTTCTTCAAATGCTCAAGGTGTTGTTCATCGGAGGAAGAGTATACCGTGATGTTGTCCAGATAGATCACAATGAAATTTTCATTTTCTTCGGCAAACGTGATACCCATTTCCCTCTGGAAAGTGGCTCCGACGTTCATCAGGCCGAAAGGCATCTTGGCATACATGAACATCCCCAAAGGAGTCATGAAATCCATTTTTTCTCTGCCATCTAGGTGGACCAGGATATGTTTATACCCCCAAAAATTGTCCAGCATAGACATCTTCTAAGACATCAACACCTTTTGCAGGATATAGTCCATTTTAAGGAGAGGGTAGTGGTCCTTCAGGGACACTTTGTTCAAGTTTGGGAAGTCTATGCACAGTCTTATTTCGCCGCTCTTCTTTCTTACAAGTACCAAGTTAGATATCCATTTTGAGAATCTTAAATAAACGATAATATTAGCTTCAAATAGTTTATTTACCTCTTTTTTATCAGCGGCAGTAGCAAGGGATTTATCCATCTCAGATTCTGTTTGAAAGGCTTCTGGTCTTCTTTGAGAGGGATAACATGTTGGATTACTTTAGTGTCATACATCTTCAAATAGTCATATCTCCACGTGAAAACATCAAGAAAATCCTTCATGAGATTGATGTAGTCTTGCTTGACCTCTGGACTGACCATTTTTTATAATTTGATTATTTTCGGCTTCTCCTCAATCCCGATATTGTAGTCTTCAACATCCTCGTCATTTGAAATGATCATGGGATTTCTAGCCACGTCATTTTCATCGAATAAATTTTCCAGTGGCACTAACCCCTTTGGGATGATGTTATTTTTTAGTTGTACTATATCCCTTCTCGTTATCTGGTTCTGGAAAGGGTCGTCATTACTGCGCACACCGCACTCCCATCTTCGTCACAGCAGCATTCATCATCAATTTCTATGTTGGTGAACCCGTCGCTCATATGAAGAAATCTCTCTACCTACTTATCATCCTCAAACACCTGCCAGTATTTGATATTATCAGGCACTGTCAGCCTTTGTTTGACTTCAATCTTGTATTTTTTGTTTGGGAAGATGGGGATTTTAAAATCTGAGGCCGAGGTGGATAACACATCGGCGATCTGATTTTTCTCCCTTGGGATAGCAGATAGATCATACTCAAAAAATTCTTTGAGGAGGTCCAACGCCAAGTTTATGTATGCTCTCAACCTAGGGTGTTTTTTATGATGTATGCCTTTAAACTAGTTTATGACTAGTTCGGAGTCTTTGCGCATTGCTATCCTCTTTGTGCCTAATTCTTTCAACACCTTCAGGCCCAGAATCAGTGCCTCATACTCGGCTATGTTGTTTGTGTATTCGAATGCAATCTTGTATGAACACAACTTTGTGCCCACCTCAAGAGGGCTTATCCATATATCGGCCCCATCCCCTTCTTTGTTGACCACGTCATCGAAGCTCATGCTCCATATCTCGTTTTCCGCGTAGTCTTTTGGGTCGGTGCGCTCTGCTGCTTCTCGCGGTCTCCTTATCGGCTGTCATGATGGTTGTCGGCTCTTCCTCTTCAAAACTCAAGTCATTGTATAATATAGAAGAACCAAGCTCACTGTCGATGGAGTATATGGGATGGTTATTTGGTTGCGTCTTACTGCTTACCATATATTTCAACAACACTTCTATGTACAACCGTTTGTCCTAGCCAAAGATATGAATGGTGGCATATGACATATCCATTTGTAGGGTCCCTTTTAACTTCGCAGCCCATGATCTAGAAAACAACATGCCAAAATTAGGGGGTATGTCTGCCACAACCATGTCCATAACCATGTTCTTCGAAGGAATTTGGGCCAATGACACAACCAAGTCCTTGATGAGACCCAAGCACTTGACCTTCCTAGAATAAAAAGAGAAAAGGTCCTTGTAGGGCCTGGTGATATCCAAACCCAATTCGTCCATGATCACCTTTGGCATGAGGCTGTGTGACGCACCGGAATCTAGCATGGCATTATGTAGGTTCATGTCATGAACCGTTATATAGACGTAGAAGGAGGGACATCCTCAGTATCACTTGTATCTTCAATGTGCGGACCAAACAGGATAGCAGGGTGATCATCTTAGACATTCAAAGTATCGGGGGTCCCTCCCATCTTCAACATTTTAATAATTTTCTCCCGATACTCGCCCTTTATGATAAGCTCGTTGAACGGGACAAAGATTTTGATTTTATCCATTTCATGCTCAAAGTTAAAAGGGGGACAAACTTTTTCTACCTCGTTTCCACCCGCTTCTTGGCTTGCTTCCGGAATTTTCTTCGGGGCCTCCTCCTTCAATTTTTACTTCTTCGTCGCATCCTTGGTCGAGTTTTTTGGCCTCGGTCGACTTGTGGAATGGGTGTCTGCCGAAGGTTTCCTTATGGGATTTGTTTGTTGAGTCTCAGTAGATGCTTCCTTGCAACTGAGGTTATATTTCTTCTGAAATTGAATGATGGCACTCTAATAACCTCTTTCAAAATCTTCTGTTTCCCCGGACATTGCATCATCAGTTTCCCCAAATCATGCATCATCCATCTCTAGCATAAAATCATTATTTTTTCTCATGTACCGATCATGCCCGCCCTTGGTTAAAAACACGTGTGGGTTCTTATCATCGCAACAATGCATCTAGTCTTCGAACATCTGATCGAAGTCTTTGTCCACATAGTTGTTTTGGAATGGAGGCCTTGTCTGCTGGTCGCCTTGATCTCTCTCCTCCCTCTATTCCCTTTGTCTGATCTGAGGAACTTGGCCCCTCCCGAGGTTCTGATTTATGTGTTGGGGATCATTTTGTTCTTCGACAGCAGGTTTGTTTCCCATGGACATTCTCTCCATAAGTTTCTTCATCGTCTTCATAATCAAGTCGAACTTGTCGTCTGAGGACTGAGATGTTGATGGTTGTGCGTCTCCTTGGGGTTTCTTATCTCCTCTTTTGAATCTTTGTTTGATCTTCCCCAACACCATCATGTTTACTTCTACTTTGATAGCGTTGCTCATTATTGCGTCTAGATTTGTTGATCTTATTTCTCTCAACAACAAGGAGAAATCATTGTTGAAGGATTTGGCATACCACAGTTGTGCAACCTCGGGGGCTGGTTGAACTTCTGCAGGAATCAAGCTATACACCTTCATGAAACAGGATGATAATTCTTGCACCGTCTCCTCCGATGCACTCTTCATATTATTGTACTTCATTAACAACTGCAAAGGGTTCTTCTTGTATCCCCATCTATTAATGAAAAACATCTCGAACGAGGTGAAGTATCGAATGCTTGCAAGAAGGAGGGATTTGAACCATTTCCTCACCTCCCCCAAAAGGCTCTACATGAACAAACTCATTTTCATGTCTACATAGTCCACCTCCTCTAGTTTATCAAAATCATTGAACCAATCTAGACGTTTCTAGGCTGAAACGTTCCCTTCAACGTCGTAGATATTAATCCTCTGGCTGTAATTTTAGGGAAAATCATGTAGTTGGGCGGGTAGAATGAGGGGGTTGAATCTAGCTGCCATGAATCTAGGAGGGCTTGGGATTTGAGGGATATTATTAGATATTAGGTCTTGGAATCTCTTCTGGTCGAAAATTGTTTCATCCAAGTTGGTTTCCGACCTAGACCTGAATAGGGTTTGCTAAAAAAAATCATCAAACTCAAGATCATCAATACTTTGCATGTCGTCCTTGGGAAAGGACAGGATTCTTCCCAAGTAATAGAATGGGTGAGGCACTTTCTCTCTAGTCCTGCGTAAAATTTTCCCGGGGTCATACACAGGCTTTGTAGGGTTTGGGTCAGGATTTGCTTTGGCATAGATCGTCTTTGAAGCTAGGGTTCCTGAACTTCACTACTCAATGCTATTGGTCATTTTGGTTGGAGTCGCCAAGGTAAGTATTTTTAGTGAGTGTAGATGTTTGTCGCTCTGTTACCCTCAGTGGTCAAAACTGTAACTTTAGTCGTTTTCCCAAGGAAAATTTATTCAATTATGTCCTCAGCAACGACGCCAGAATGTTAGCACTCTGTAAATCGGTTCGGCTAATAAATAGACGACGGAGGTAACGTTTTCAACTAACTTTGAGACTCGAAACTAGCCTTTCATATATAGAGAGGGATTTCTTGGGAGACATTGTCTCAGCGCGGGATATGGCTTTAAATTTGTGGCTAGATTTAACACTGTTGGATAATAAGTTCTTGTTTCATTGGCATAAGATAGTAGGACTTCGAGCTATGAAGTTGATTCAAAGAAATGATAGAAACAAATGACTCGGTGACTGAACTTGAGAGGATAAAGGCTACGCGAGAAAAAATATTCAGTTTAAAATCATTGTGTGGCGGACATAAAACACAGGAAGCAACTCAAAGGATCATTCAGGATGAGTTCGGAGTTAACTTCAGAGGAAATACGTTTTGTCTAAATAGTGCGAACAAGGGGCGTTGCGCAGGGAATCCACAGGTTTGAAATTTCGTTCTGAGTTAGATATAAAAAGATATCAATGAAGAAAACATGAAGTACATATGCAAGGAAGTGAAAACAATACATCCAACTGCTATAATTATCATATTTTCATCAAAGCTACAGGACTTTTGTATTAAGTTTCAATCGAACTCAAATCGCATTCAATAGACGTTGTCTATAATAATTTTTCCAACAAACCTGGCTTACATTGAAAAGATCAAATAAATAAGCGAGGGCACCACTTGGGCTACCCTGCTCTTCTAACTGCTATCTCTAAAAACTAGGAAACTGACTATTCTACGTTAAAAGACTCTTCTCATGATGTTTTTCCAAAAATAGAAAACAAATACATCTGGCTACATCATGATTGTTTGTAATCTTCCATAGGGATCCGGTTATCGGTCAAGTATCGTGATGAGAGAGTGATGTGTCAATTCTTTCCTTCAATCAAATGTTTGAACAGACAAGTGTTTGTCAGAGTCCCGCTATCTGTTGTAACGACTTTGATTTATGTCGCATGCTCATTTGCTAGGGAAAATGTGTGCGGAAAGTGGCTTCTGATTGTCATCATCGTTATCAAAAAGACAAAATGTGTTAGGGTGATGTCTCCTTCAAAACTTTCAAGATTTTCTTTATTTTTAAGGATACAGGAACATACTCAACTAATATTGTTTCTTTTGTTCACTGGCGAGAGCTGCGCAAGATTTCTCCTCGGCCACTTCACCTTCTCTGGAATGTTTTGCATACCTTTCTTCTGACAGTCGTTGTGCTTCGTGCAGCTATATGATCATATCCTGCACCTCTCTAAGTTGTCTTTTGATCCACGTCACATTCCCTTAGTGACCTTGTGTTGCTGACGCTTCAATGGTTTTTGTCGCTAGTTGTTGTCTCAGCTCTGTGTTTTCCTGGTACAGTTCGGCGATGGAAAGTTTCGCCTGTTTCAGCTGCTGATATGGCTCTTAATAATTTTTACCCATGGAATCCATCCTCCTCGTTCTGCTTCTGCTTTCTCAGCTTTTACCCTCGACGGGTTCCAGTCGAACAATGCACATAAGTAAGTTTTCGGCAACAGATCTTGCGCATGGCTCATCTGGGATTCGGGTTTCCCCAATTTCCCTATTCTTTGTCCTGCCCCTTCTCCGAGGTATCTGTTGTTGGGGAGATAGGGTTTCTACTATCATTCCTTCATGTTTAGTTCCTTCCACTCCAAGTTCTGTGCGGTATGATATCATTATTTCCATGAGTAAATGGAAAACTCCCTTTGGATCTTTGGGGACGCTTGTTGTGAGTGGGAATGAATCCCAATCGCTTTGGGGCTCGGGCCTGGTGATTCTACTACTTAGTGTGCCCCTTCTTATGTTTTGGGAGGTCGCCATGGTGCGACCATCGTTTATCCTATGCACGATGGATCCAACAAATACACAAGGTGAAAAATTCAATCAACCTGATCTTGCAAGAAAAATTGCAAACAATGCGTGGACTTGGTTTCACGAATAAAATGGGTGTCAAGCATCTAAAATTTATAACAGATCGGGTAGAAGGAGGAATTGTGCCAAAGAACCTTGAATTCATGGCGACTGGATGTTTCGAATCGAACTGCATATTTTCCATGGCACATCCCCACATGTAAAGTACATGCGATAAGGGCTGTAGGGCATACATGATACGAACTTCATAATTTTTCATTCCCTCGGCCTTCATAATGACCTGATAATAGTTTCTTCAATTACTGACGTGAATTTCATTAACTACTTGACTCGACCTGAGGCACGTAGTGACTACCTTTTAACAAGACCCCACTCTCTGGGAATAACATACCTGTACCATTTACGCATGTTTCGACTTTGACGTCCCTTCCCGTTTCCAAGGGCCAACCAACCACTTGATGACTTAGACCCCTTCATTGTTATGTACCTGACTTCACATGTTTTGACCCATGGGCCATAACTCGACTAAAACCAACTCTAATTGAAAGAAAAATGGCAACACTAACATAATGTATCCACATATTTAATGCATGCAATATGGTAGCAAGTTATAAATCGGGGCTAACATATGTTTTCTCATTCTCCTTAAAAAATTTCTGGATCCATAACAAATTACATCCCATTCTAGCTGAGAATTCCACCAATTCCCTCTTTACGAAAAATAGCTCATACCATAAAATCTTCATTTAGATAAACAATTATGAGAATCAATTCACTGGTTCGTTGTTTCTTTAACATGAAAACTTTTCTCATACTTTGGTGTCCATTCAAAGTTAATTCCCTTCTTATGTAAAGATGTGATTAGATGTGCAATCTTGGAAAATCCTTCTATAAAACTTCTGAAATACAACAAGTCCCATGAATGAGATCACATCTTAAATATTCTTGGGTATAGATAATCCCATTACTGATTTAGTTTTCTTTAGATCCATTTATATTCCTTCCTCTACTATAATATAACCAAAATAATGAATTTGATTTTGGTAGAAGGAATACTTTCTCAATTTGGCACAATTTTGGTATTCTCTTAGCACTTTTAATACTAACCTCAAGATCTCTTAATGTTCTCCCACTGAGTTTGAGTAAATAACAATATCATAAACAAATACAATGAAAAATTTATCCAAATATTATCTAAAAATTACTTTCATCAAACACATAAAAGTATCCAGTTCATTTGTTAAACAAAATGGCATCTATACAAATTCATAAGGTCCATATCTAGTTCTAAAAGTTGTTTTGTTGATATCTTTATCCTTTATTATTATGGAATGGTCACAAGACCTCTAGTCTATCTTCTAAACAATGTTTGCTTCTCTGAAATAATCGAATAAGTCATCAATTCTAGATAGAGGGTATTTATTCCTCACAGTGACTTTGTTCAACTAATTGAAATCATACATAGTCTTAAAGTTCCATATTTATTAATTAAAAAGAGTATCGGTCCTCCCCAAGGAGAGAAAATTGGGCATGTATACCCCTCCCTGAACAATTCTTGTAATTATGTTTGTATATATTTTAATTTTTGGGTACTCATTCTATATGGATTCTTAGAGATTGGGGCAATTCTAGGTACCAAAGCAATAGAAACACCAATGTTTCTTTCTGGTGGTAGTTTAGGTATTACTTCAAACACATCTACAAATTATTGTAATACATCAATGTCCATAAAAAATATTATGTTTGTCCTTTTTTGTCCCTTGTACATGGGCTACATATAGTTAACACCCTTTTCTAAAGGATTTCTTCAATTACAATGTTGTAACTTGCCTTGTATAAATAGGCCCATAGATGATTTTAGGGGATAAATTTCGCAACTGGGCTAATTTTCCATGGTTTTTCCCAAAAAAAGATTCGTCAATTTCCATTTTTTCTAAAAATGATTCGCCTAAATTCAATAGAATAAAATTATTTAACCTTAAAAATTGCCAAAATTTTATAGAAACTATATAAAATCCTTATAAATTTGAATATTTTTTGAAAACTATCACCAAACATTTTACATTTTGCATATTAGGGACTAGTAAGATTATCCCATGTTTCTACATTTTAATATAAATTCCTATCCTTAAAATCATCCCTGAATAGGCCTTGGTACATCTTTTACTATCCTTTGATTTGTATTTAACAAATCCATTTCAATGGGAACATCATAAGAGTCAAGTGGTGATATATTCAGATCTACAAAAGTATTGATACCTTTTATATCCAATGGACAACCCTTTACTATCTAAATAATTTTCCTTTTTTTCTCTAGTACCCAACTGAACCAACCATGATTTAATGTGTTTACTTCTCTTCAAATGAAATATTCCAAACAAATGAGAAGTAATACAACTATTATTTGATAGTGGATCAATTAATATTGGAACAAATTGTTTGGAAATCTTACCTTCAACCTCAACCATGTTTGATTGATGATTTTCTTAACAATCATCCAGGCCTACATAAATTTGCAAACTGATGCAGGAGCATCGTACCCCCACCAAATCCAAATCGATTTTCCAACCTTTCAGAAGGAAAATGCATGGGGAAGAGGGTGTGATTCTCCTCAAATTTTGTGTAAACACTAATAGGGTTTGATAATTATGAGCGTTGAACTTCTATTTTAGAGAAGTTGGTTAGAGAGGATTGTGGATCTCTAATGATCCATGATAGTATTCATTCTTATATATTTGTAATTCTTCGTGTGTGTTAAAAAAGGAAGCTAGTCAAATGTAATCAGGCCGAGGCCGACCAGGCCCAACGAGGCCTTTGTATGTAATCTGAGTTTGATTTTAATGAGATGTGTGGATTTTTGAGTTTATGTGTTAATTGTTTGTTTTAACCTATAGATTCTATGAGTGAATATGTGTGAGAGAGTTACAAATAGATGTTGCGGGTCTCAACCCACAAGAAGGAGTAGAGAGAAGATCAATCATCGATCACTAAATGGATCTACGAAAATCTATTGGAAATCAATATCATAGTGTGAAGAGATATGACCATCCATTTCCATGAGAATCATCGGTTGTTACATATGGATCGGGACTTCACAATGTTTTGAGTTATGTGAATGTTGGATATCGATAAAGGACCCAACCTGGTAGTCGTTTAACACATGGATCCTAGCCAAGGTTTTATGGAGCCAGTGTCAAAATAGAAAAGGTGATTCATGAAGGGTTAGAGATAAATGAGTCCCCGAGGATGCTCAGAATGGTCATGGTTCAAGTTGCGACATAAAAATGACAACATCGAGAATTGGAATAAGAACGAGGTTGAGACCTCTTTTGAAGAAAACGAGACCTGCAAGAGAAAGTTAATTTCCTATGAACTTCATGGAAAAACAAATTCAATGTCAAGCTGAGGTATATAGACTCTGATATGTGGAATATAGGGTGCATAGAATAAATGCTTGGATTTTATTTATGCCAGCAGCTATATTAAGTTGTGTGTGGGCCCATAACCCATAGGTCCAAGGATCGAACTCTTGAAAATTCAATTCGAAGGACCCTGAGAATTGGTATTCATCAAGTGGTATGAGATAAGGGAAAGATGTCTCTACGTGAAAGTGGGTAGGTGCATAATCACATAGGAGCATAGGATGCTCAGAGAGGTTCCAAAAGAGAGAACATGTAATACCAAAATTCGAAGCTCTGGAGGAAGTTCAGTGAGGTATTGAGTAGAAGGTGCAGAGGCTTTCTATTGAGTGTTAAGAAATAAATAGCATAAAAACCTCAGAATAATAACTCAACCCCTTGACAAAGAGAGAAATTCAGATAACAAGCCTCTTCGAGGGGGAAACCACCTTATACATCATATGAATTCACAATTACAAGATGATTCCAAATGAAAAGGTCTCCTTGGTATATATAGGAGACTAGGATGTACAATTACAACTAATGGACCCAAGCCGACATAAATAAAATAACAATACTAATGTAATATGCCCCAATTAAGGGGTAATGTGCCAGTATTTAGGGCTTAACATGCCCCTCCCCTTCAAACAAGTGTTTTCCACAACGCTTGAGTAATTCTGGATGCTTCTGTATAAAAGACTCATTTTCCCAAGTGGAATCTTCAGGAGGTAGTTTCTTCCACTTAATGAGATACTTTGAAATGGATCTATTCCTCAGCTAGTGAATCCTTGTGTCAGTGATAGCTTCAGTATCCAATATGATTTTTCCTTCCTCATTAAGTTTTGGAAATATAGCTTGAACTAGGATCTTGTCACCTATAACCTTCTTTAAGCATGAAACATGGAAAATTGGGTGTACTCGCGAATATGTAGGCAGCTCCAATTTGTATGCCATAGTACCAATATTTTGCAACACATTATAAGGGCCATAGTACTTTGGTGATAACTTATTATACTTCTTAGCTTGCTTGAGGGACATCTATTTGTATGGTTGTAGTCTTAAAAATACCCAATCCCCTACTTCAAAACCTCTTTCACTACAATGTTCATATGCTTGTTGGTTCATGTGATTATGTGCCATGGTAAGGTTGTCCTTTAATATTTAGAGAACTTGTTGTTGATGCTCGATGTGATCTTCCACTTCTTGAACCTTATCTTTTTATTTTAGAGAAGAAGTGATGGACGGTGGGTGATATCCATGGAGCGCCATAAATGGTGTCATTTTTTTTGTAGTATGAAAGAAAGTGTTATACCACCATTCTGCCAAGGGTAACCACTTGAACCATTGTGTTTGTTTATCATAGACAAAGAAACAAAGGTAACCTTCCAAACATTTGTTCACTATATCAGTTCGTCCATTAGATTGAGGATGATAAGATGAGGTATGAGCCAATTGAGAACCCAAACAAGAAAACAATTATGTCCAAAAATTTCCAGTGAAGATGGGATCTCTGTTACTTACAATAATCTTTCGTATTCCATGTAACACAAAAGTACACAAAAGGATGAGAGAGTACACAAAAGTGTGCGTACTTGGCGAGTCTATCAATAATCATCATGATGGCATTATTTCCTTCAGACTTTGCTAACCTTGTGATGAAATCCATGGAAACCTCCTCCCAACGCTGACTTGGGATGGATAATGGTTGTAAAAGACTTGGGGCCTTAATTGTTTCCACCTTATTTTGTTGCTAAACCAAACATTCTAACACAAACCTTTGAACATCAGTTTTAAGGCCATCCCAAAAAAAAATTTCTTCTTGACCCGGATATAGGTTTTCAAAAATCATGAGTTCCCTCCTACCGGAGAGGTGTGCAATTCCAAAAGTACCTTTTGTTTTAGTTGGGATTTCTTACATAAATATAAGCAATCTTTGTACCATACTGAATCATTTTTCCATGCAAATGTATCTGATGCACTAGAATCCTGCTGGAATATTTGAATGAGAGTCAATACTTTTTCGTAATTTTTCCATTCATCCCTTACTTATGTTATCCAATCAGGTTGGATGATCGAGATAGAACAGAGAAAGGCCTTAACATCTTCATCCTTTCTTGAGAGTGCATCTGCCACAATATTTTTCTTCCCTTTTTTGTAGATGATTTCAAAATCATAACCCAACATCTTGGTCACCCATTTTTGTTGTTCTTATGAGGATAGCCTTTGTTTCAAGAAGTATTTAAGACTGTCATGATTTGTTTTGACCTTGAAGTGCCTACATATTAGGTAAGGGCACCATTGCTTCAATGCATGTAGTATTTCCATCATTTCCTTCTCATAAGTGGGTTTATGTATGTCCTTTCCCTTGAGTGGCCGACTTTCAAAAGCAAGGGGCCTTCCTTCTTGCATTAGAACATCACCATTTCCATTTCCCGAGGCATCACATTCCACAATAACGGTTTTGTGAAGTCTAGTGTGGTCAAGACAAGATCTTTACACATTGCCTCTTTAATTTGTTCAAAATATTGAGTTTCCTCTGGAGTCCATGAAAATGCATCTTTCTTAGTTAATGGTGTTAAAGGTGATGCTATGCTTCCATAGTTATGAACAAACTTGCAGTAGTAACCTGTCAAACCCAAAAATCCTCTAAGATTCTTCAATGTTTTGGGAATCATCCAGTCCATCATGGCCTTAATCTTGTTAGGGTCTACCTTGACACCTTCATGAGATACAATATGACCTAAATACTCTACCTCCTTCACCCAAAAGAAACATTTGGATGGTTTTTCATATTGTTTTTGATCCTTTAATAGTTGTAGCACCTTGTCGACATGCCGAACATGATCCTCCCAAGACTTTCTATAGATTAGTATATCATCAAAAAATACTAACATAAATGTTCAAAGGAAGGGCTTGAAAATAACATTCATCAACCCTTGGAATGTGGAAGGTGCATTCGTAATGCCAAAAGGCATGACCAAAAAATCATAATGGCCTTCATGAGTTCAGAATGTTGTTTCTGGGATATCTACTTCCTTCATTCTAATCTGATGATACCCTGAACAAAGATCCAACTTTGTGGAGTAGATTGCTCCATGTAGTTCATCTGACAATTCATCAATAACGGGAATGGGAAACTTATCTTTAATGGTGATCTTTTTTATCTCTCTATAATTAGGACACATATGCCATGAGCCCTCTTTCTTGAGTACCATTAAAACCGGTGCAGAGTAAGGACTTTGGACAGGTCTAATAATTCCATCCTCTAACATTTCTTCAGCCATACACTCAATTTCACTCTTATGGGCATAACGGTATCTGTAAGGCCTGATGTTAGGAGGAACACTCCCAAGAATTAGGTGAATAGCATGATCATGATCATGAGTGGGTGGAATACCTCTAGGGATATCTTCAAATACTTTGGAATTATTATCAATGATCCCTTTGAGATCTAGGACAATATATGACTTAGATTTTTGAACATCTAGTGAGAATAGTTGTACACCTACACCTTGATGCCCCTTTTTCAATAATTTTGTCATACCATTAGAGCCTGTCACCTTATTGGGTTTCCCTGTTATACCCCTTAACTCAATATCCTTTCCTTCTAATGAAAATTTCATGAAAATTTCTTGAAAATTAAAATCCATTGTTCCCAATGATTGTAACCATTGGACTCCTGGTATGACATCAACACCACCCGTGGGTATAGAAATAATTGGAATATTCATTACATATTCCCCCATAGTAAGATTGATCTTATGGTATTTTCCTGAGAAATTGATAGTTCCTCCATTTTCAATTATTACTTGAAACTCTGGCGTTGGATATATAAAGCAATTGAGAGCTTTGGCTAATTTATAGTGAATGAAATTATGAGTACTACCATAATCAATTAGGACTATTACCTTTTTCTTTTTGATATATCCTTCGATATTGAGGGTTTGAGGAGTGCTAATTCTAGCCAATGCATTACATGATATGGTGGGAGTCAACTCTGCAAAATAAATCTCTTCTACATTTTCATGTTGAGATGGTTCGTGTTCTTCTTCCTTTTCACAATCTATGTAGAATAATTTCTTCTCACAACACTTATGTCTCTTACTATACTTGTTGTCACAATTAAAGCATAAGCCTTTTTCTTTTCTTTCCTCCAATTGTTTAGGTGTCAACCTTGTAGGTTGAGGTGGTTTAGAAGAAGTAACATTATTCTCTCGATAGATGTTAGGAGTGGTACTTCTAGTAGCCATAGCCATATTTTTACATTCAACATTTATCGCCACCCTGAACACATTCTCCAATGATTTGGGTTCCAAAAGGAGAACCTCATGTTGAATGTTATCCTTTAAAGTTACTATGAATACATCCACCAGGTTCTCATTTGGAATATATGTTACCTTTATATCCAATCTTTGGAAGTTCCCAATATGCTCCGCAACTAAACCATTTTTCTTGAGATTTATCAATTGGTTGAAGAAGGTATTGCTCCTTGTATCCTCATAGTGTGCTATCATTTATTCTGTGAAAATTATCCAAGTCACAAGTGATTTGTGAGAAAAAATCCATCGATACCACACAAATTGATTGGGTTCTAAATATAAAGACGCAATTCGTACGTTTTGTGTGTGTGGCACATCATGTAGATCAAATAAATTCTCCATGTAGAGTATCCATGTGATTGGATCCTTTCCATAAAACTTTCGCATATCAATCTTAGGAAAGTGGTTGGTCTTCAACCCAAAGTTGGAGTTTCTCCAGTCTTGATTCATCTTCCTTTTGTCCTCATCATTAATTTCATGGGATACATTATCACTTTCAGGTGGCCTCTCTATTAGCAATTTTTTTAATCCTTCCATGATATCCCCTTTTAAACCATCCATCTTAGTATCCATTATAACTTTCAGCTTAGCTTCAGTTGAATCCATCATCCTTTGTAGTTCATATTTTTTTATTGACTTCTTTTGTAAATCATCTATGTCCTTGCACATTTCTTCACCTTCATCAAGAGTCCAAGTAGGATTATATGAGAGCTTATTTGGTGTATAAGTTCCCCTTTTTGGTGGAATTTTGTCCAAGTATCATTGTAAGGTAGGAATTTCTAATTGGCTTAGGCAGAGGTTCTCACAGACAAGGGAGCGCCAGGTGCTATAACTCTTTGATATACATACAGGGTCCAACAATAGTATGTGGCCTAATATCTCAGGGCATTAAATAAGGAGGGTTGACCATTACCTTAGTCGTACTATCTGACTACCCATGTACTAGAGAGTGATCTCCCTGAGTGTTGTTCTCAATGTACTATAACAACAAGACGGCCAAATGTTTTACTCGGTTGGTATCCGAATTCTAGGGGGTTTCCTGATAAACACCACATACATGGGATCTCAAATCTATAGTAGTGTTGTCTAATGTGCAACCATTCAAAAGGGGCCTTCTGATATACTCTATGTACGTGGAAGAACCAAATAGTTCACGGGTTGTAGCGTTGACAAGTAATGACAAATCCTATGTTTAAAGATGTCGGAATACATATGTACCTGAAAAAACCCTAATATTCTCCCAAATTTATGTGATACTCATTTTATCCCACTTTATTCCACTTTTTGAATCACCCAGATTGGATCTTCTAGTCAAAAGATATAAAAAATTCCAAAAACAAAAATGCACCTTTTAAAACCCTAATTTGGAGACTATTCTGCTAACTGGCCTTTCTTATATTGTAGCTCTATAATTTCAGCCCTTATGAGTCTAAAATTTATACCTGAGGTAGCCTGATTTTTCTTCTTTCCAACCCCACGAGTTATACCAAGATTGGATTCTCCAATAGAATTTTACGATAACTTTCCCAAGATGTGTTGATGTTTTTCCCTTTCAGGAGGTCAAAATTGTACAAAACCCCACATCTCACTGTCTTCACTTCAGAAATTGAAATTCATACCGGTACAAATTCAGTTTGTACCCTAACCAATGGAATAGGTCACATTCAATTTTTAGGTTTTTAGCTTAAGATATAACATTTTTCCCAAGAACACCATTTTTATATTGAAATTTGGACCATCCCAAAACCCTAATTTCCTGGGGGAATAACTTTCATAGTACAATGAATAAAGGGATGAAATGTGTACACAAAATACCTCACTATTCTTCCTTCATACTATAAAAAGTTCAGAACTTGAAACCAAGCCAAAACAAATTGGGAGTGAAAATTCCAGGAAGACTTTTTTCATACTAGTTTTCAGGCTAGTCAAAAACCCTAACTTGAACATAATGTTTCTCCAAAAATGTAAAGAAAAAATATCTAAAATTTGGACCCAAGTTATCTCTATATGTCTCCTCTACACCATATAAATTACAGATCTTGAAACGTTCCAGAAAAAAGTTGTATAAAAAATTCCAAGAAGACTTGTTTTGAAGAATATAGTCCCAAGGATTGTCTAGCTCTAAAACCAAATGTTAAGAACCAAATATCAAAATAGCATAAAAACATCAGAATAAGAACTCAACGCCTTGAAAAAAAGATAAATTCCAATAATAAGCCTCTTCTAGGGGGAAACCTCCTTATACATCATATGAATTCACAATTACAAGATGATTCCAAATGAAAAGGTCTCCTTGGTATATATAGGAGACCGGGAGGTACAATTACAAATAATGGACCCAAGACGAGATAAATAAAATTAAAATACTAATGTAATATCCCCCAATTAAGGGGTAATGTTCCATTATTTAGGGCTTAACATCGAGGCTTGGTTGCAACTCACTATTGATCATGAGGAGAATATCATCGCATGGTGAATGGTGCATGAAGAAAAAGGAAGACCGGAATGAATATGGTGTAGCAATGAAGGCACATGATCAGGAGATCGTTAATTTTTTTCTACCCTGGAGTCTGATGAAGGAGCATTGTACCTCACCAAATCCCAATTTATTTTCCAACCTTCCATAAGGCAAATGCATGGGCAAGATGATGTTATTCTCCTCGAATTTCATGTAAACACCGATATAGTTTGATAATTATGAGCATGGAACTGTTATTTTAGAGAAATTGGGTAGAGAGGATCATGGATCTCTAATGATCCATGATAGTATTCATTCTTATATATTTTTTATTCTTCGTGTGTGTAAAAAGAGGTGGTCATTCAAAACTAATCAGGTAGAGGTCGGTGAGGCCCAGTGAGGCCTTTGTATGTGACCCGAGTTTGATGTTATTGAGATGTGTGGATTTGTGAGTTTATGTGTTGATTGTGTGTTTTAACCTATAGAGTCTGTGAGTGAATGTGTGTGAGAGAGGCATGAACATATGTTGCAGGTCCAAACCCGCGAGAAGGAGCAGAGATAAGATCGATCATTGATCATTAAATGGATTGACGATGATCTATAGGCAATCAGTACAATAGTGTGAAGATATATGACCATCCATTTCCATGAGAATTGATGATTGTTACATATGGATTGGGACTTCAAAAATTTTTGAGTTATGTGTATGTTTGATACTGGTAAAGGACCTGACCCGGTAGTCGTTTAACATTTGGGTCCTACAAAGGTTTTATGGATCCATCATCAAAATAATAAAGGATATTCATGAAGGGTTATAGCTAAACGAGTCCCTCGGGATGCTGGGAATGGTCATGGTTCAAGTTGTGATGTCAACAGGACAACATCAAGAACTAGAAGAAGAATGAGGTCGAGAGCTCTTGTGAAGAAAACGCGACCTGCGAGAGAAAGTGAAGTTCCTATGAAATTCACAGAAAAATGAAATCAATGTGAATCTGAGCTAAAGAGACTCTGATATGTGGAATCCAGGGTGCATAGAAGGAATGATTAGATTTTATTGTTTTCAATAGTTATATTAAGTTGTGTGTGGGCCCATAACCCACATGTCCAAGGATCGAAATTTGGAAAATTTGATTCGAAGGACCCTAAGAATTGGTCTTCATCACAGAGGTTTCCTTGCCACGTCAACAATTGTAGTCGCTTCTTGAATTTTGTGCACAATCCTCATCCTATATCCACATTATGGGCAATATTTATACATATGTTGTCCTTCACATCCCCAACAATTAATTGGTTACCTTTCCCTTTTCCCCCAAAACACAGACATCTTTAATCCACTTTGAGTTGGTTAACTCTACTGATGACTATTAGAACTACTCCTAAAGAAGGGAGGTTTGAAACCTTTCTTCTTTATTTCTTGATTTTCCTTCTTCTTGTCCTTCCAAGATTTCTAAAACTTTGTTATACCTTTGTTTTGATCATACACATATTTGTCCTTAATGGATAATTTCTTCAAGAGTCTTAAGTTCATAAAATTGAATTATATCCCCATAGAATGAAGGTAACCCACTTAGGAAACATTTTACCTTTACATTTTCATCTCAAATATATGCAACATACCTTAGTAGATCTAAGAATTTTTTCTCATAATATTCCATAGTCATATTCCTTCATTTTAGTTCAAAACATTCCTACATTTCACTGGTATCATAATGATATTTTTGTTGAGAATGGTTCTTGAACTGCTTCCAGGAAATATTTCTTTCACTGATTCTTTTTAATTTCCTTAGATGGTCCCACCAAATTGTATAATTTCCTTGTAGATTATATATATTAGTTATTTCTTGTAATTTAATTGAGTAGTTATGCAATTGGAAATAATTCATCATCTCCGACAACCAAGCTTCAACATTATCCCTCATTGTATTCTCAAAATCAAGGGTAGGTGGCTTGATTTTCTAAACCGCTCCTTGCAATATGTCTTGTTGATGCTTTGTTCTTTGGTGTCTAACTAGAGACACCTATTGGCTACTCATTGGTTGTTTAGAAGTATAAGACTCCTTGACTAAGTGAGGTGGATTGTAAAGATATTTATAACTTCTAGTAGTTCTTCTTGAATGTCTAAATTTTCCATGAGATTCTCTATTTGATTGAGCTCCACCTTTTTCTATCTGCTTAATCAAATTGATCCTTTCTATATACAACTCTATAGTTTATTCAAAATTTGCTCTAATTGAGTGTTTAGTTCATTATGCCTCTCTTGAGCTCTTATTGTCCTCCCATTATAAAATCTACAACTCTCAACTTCCATATTTAAGATCCTCATAGTTTCTACTAGTTATAATGGATCAAGCATACATTGATGACTTATTCATGGTTCTAAGGATCTTGTCCATAGATGATTTTAAGGATGAAAATTTATTTAAAATGTAGAAAACTTAGTGAATCTTACTAATTCTTCATATGCCAACTATAAAATGTTTGGTGATATTTTTGTAAAAATATTCAATTTTCTAAGGATTTTATATAGTTTGTATAAAATTTTGGCGATTTTTAAGATAAAATAATTTTATCCTATAGAATTTGGGTGAATCGTTTTTAAAATAGAAAATCTTTTTTTGGGAAAAACCTTGGACAATTAGTCCATGAGAGAAATTTAGCCCCTAAAATCATCCTCGATCTTGTCTAGCTTTCATATTCCTTCTTCAAGTAATATTATTGGTCTAGCCTCTAACAATATTTAATATGGTATTGCATATATAAAGTTTTGATACAATTATATGTGTTAGATATATTTAGTTTCTAAAATCTACAAAAGATATATATATATATATATATATATATATATATATATANTTCAAGTAATATTATTGGTCTAGCCTCTAACAATATTTAATATGGTATTGCATATATAAAGTTTTGATACAATTATATGTGTTAGATATATTTAGTTTCTAAAATCTACAAAAGATATATATATATATATATATATATATATATATATATTCATGCCTCTCTCCCCTCAACAACCTCCTCTGCCCCGTGCTCCCCCAACACACATATATGCTTTGTGGAAACTATCCATATTTACATTTTTTGTCAAATCAAGGCTATATGTAAATTATCTCTCTCCCCTAAACAACCTCCTCCCCCCACACACATATGCATTGTGGAAACTATCCATATATACATTTTTTTCAAATCAAGGCTACTTTTTTAACCTAAATCTTGAATTTTATTCACATATAGAATGGATTTCCAATAATTTTAATCTCACTCCATTTTTATTTGAGAGATAAAAGTTATAGCGCTCTAAAATCACTATTTTTAACCAATTTCTCAATTTTTCTCATTGGTGCAATAAGAGTTAGAGACCAACTTCTTCTACTTGTAGAAGAAATTCTATGGAGAATTAGGACTTTTTTTTATTATATAGTAATAGTAATTTTATTATAATCAAAATTGGGAATACATAGTAGTTATGATTATGAACACTCAATAACCTTCATCTTGGTTGTATGATAATGTAGTCTCTCACAAGGTCAACCGAGTCGAGTGTTGACTCCAAGGGTCAAACAACTTCCAAAACAATTCTAAGGCAAGTGGCACCCTTGGAGCACGAAGGTGCATCTTGAAGGGCACATCGCATAATTAAACTTGAGTCACTAAAAACATAGTTACCAACTTAATGAGAACTCTCTATAGTTCTCG
>JASDQU010103114.1:242926-263757 GCA_032191745.1 Picea mariana
GTTTTGCAGGGCGCGCCAGTTGGTATCCCGCTTACATTCTTCCTTCTCTATTGTGCCCGGGGCTTGGACATGGAGGCTGGCGATGCCCGGCATCGCCAGCCTCCATGGCCAAGCCCCGAGCGCAACAGAGAAGGAAGACTGTAAGCGCGATACCAACTGGCGCACCCTGCAAAACGATCAGGTTGGACTTGCAGCTTAAGAGTTTTCTCACATGGGACCATGCCTTAGACGAGTGTTGAACGTTGCATATCGAACTCATTCTACAAAATCAACAACGCAATAAATTTTTTAATACCATTGAAGAATTCGCTCATATGTATCAACCAAAAAAAGAAATGGGAGAACTTTTATTTCAACCATATAAGATTTCTTAAGCTATATATATATATATATATATATATATATATATATCTTCTTTGGGTAATTTCTCCAAGATATTAAAGGTATTCTTCAATTGTAATATAGATTTGAGTGGTTGAGTTGTATGGATCAATTCATTTATGTATCCAAATAAAAAATTGTGATTTCACTCAAATTTATATGACTGAATTCCAATGAAAAATATTAAAAGATAAAATGTTTAGACAAAGTCTCCTTCAATTTCTATAATGACCTTTAAATGTAGAAAAGTGGCGAATGTGTATACCCACACCATAAATATGCACTCTTCCACAGCGACACATAGTTTTCATGACAACACATAGAAATAGAAATATCAAGGAAATACCTACTCCCTAGTGATGACATGAAGAAATATTAAACGTCCTTAAATCTATAAATTAATATATGTAATTTAACTAAGAAAAATGTCTTTATTTTATTAAGGGCTTATGCCTTTGTCGTATATTTTGGAATGTATTGGATACCTTTCTTTACATTTGGTTTGTATGATAGAAAAGATTTAGGAAAAGTGTTTAAGATTTTTCTCCCATGGGACCGTGCCTTAACCGCGGGGGGGGTGGGGCGATGCTGGGCATCGCCAGCCTCCATGGCCAAGCCTCGGGCGCAACAAATAAGGAAGACTGTAAGTGGGATACCAACTGGTGTGCCCTGCAAAATGATCAGGCTGGACTTGCAACAAAAGGAATACTGTAAGCGGGATATGAGGTCAAAATTTTCGGACAGGAGTAAAGTAGGTTGAACTCCTTCCGGGATTTCATCCAATGCTCATAATATACCAAGGAGGATGAACCCTGGAGGTAAGGGAAGGAGAAAGGAGGCGCACTGGTCTGTTCGACTTATGTCCAGACTGTGTGATCAAGGAAAGGGCGCTCTAGCTCTCGAATTTGGTCAAGGAAGTGGCGAAAGGAGGGCACACGAGCAACCCAACAAAGCTGACATCGATGTGCAAGAGTGGGAGAACTGAAAGCCCCAACTCTGTTGTGACCTGAGCAAGAGAAAGGCATGAAGATTGAGGTGAAGCATCTAAAGTTAGATTGTGAGAAGAATTAATTAGGAGGGTTGTTGGTGTAGATGGAAAGACTGCCAAAGCCTCTCATACCAGATTCAAGACTGTGCAAACGTTACAGTGGTGGATTCAAGGATTCAAATTAAAAAGTATATGTTGTGGATAAAATGAACTACTAGCCTTCATCTATGAATAAATTTATAGGATAAGTTATTCTCCATTTTATCTGATCGTTCCAAGGTCAAACTACAATCGATCTGCAAAATTATAAGGTAACTTGTTCAATGATATGGTACAGAATTAATGGAAAAATTGTAGTCCAAGGAGTCCACATAGATAGTCGTCAACAAGTATCAATTAGTTCCAAGATCCGCGGGGGGGCTGGGACCGTGCCTTAGCTGCGGGGGGGCTGGGTCGATGTCGGGCATCGCCAACCTCCATGGCCAAGCCCCAGGCGCAACAAAGAACAGCCAGTGATGTTTGTGCACAAGTTTGGATAGAGAACAACGCTGGCGGCAGTGCACATGGAACAAACACAACAAACAAAACTGTATTCAATTGGATGTATTGTTATCGCTGGATTGATTGGATTCCATCACCACTCACGATGATCAGGTTTCCCTATGTTAAAGGGCAAGTTTCAATTGCAGATGTATTGTTATCTATTGCACCCGGGGATTGGCCATGGAGGCTGGTGATGCCCAGCATCGCCAGCCTCCATGGCCAATCCCCGAGCGCAACAGATAACAGTAACGAAAAGTTCAGCTAGATTGTTATCATTAATAGCAACTTTTTGATTAGTAACGAAGGAGCAAAGCCAATAGATCAACTACCGGCAAGGAAGGAGCAGAGCCAAAAGATCTAAAGTCATCACCTCCTATACACCTCCCATTTATAAAATAGAAAAGTGTTCATATGAACCTACCAGTATTTTCTATCTTAATCATACTCGACTAAATATTGCCTTCGCTATCAATTTGTGTTGTGTTCCCGATATCTGCAAGCACCTCATGAGAGTCATTGGCATGTCTCCATGGAGCTTTCTTTGCGGTCCTGTTTGTTTCAAGGCCCAACAGATAACTACAGAGTTTACCACCATCTGAAATGCACGAAACTTCGATTGGTGGGAGCCGATTCATGAGTAACTTTCCCGAACGAAGCCTTCCATCTCGCCCCTACCCCACAGGGAGTCATCAAAAAGGATACCGACACCTACCCACCCACAAAACATCCTTTCTTTTCACAGGTAACCCTACAAGTCAGTCAGGATTGGTATTGACCGTCTATTCTATTTCATTTTGTACCCTCCCGCCTCTAGAGCCCCATTTATTTTTTGAAAGTATATAACAAAATACAATTTGCGCATAATTTATGACAACACAAATATGAAAGGAGATATAAAAAAAACAGTTTAGTTTGAAATATAATTTTTGGCTCTTATTTTTTACAAAAAAAACATATTTTTGTTTTTTTAATTATTGTTTTTCAGGGAAATTTTTTTTTTTTTTCATTTCTTTCTAATTTTTCTTAGTTTTTCACAAATTTGTTAGCTCATAAAATTTATTAGCTCATATGTTTTGAATATGGTCAATATAACAATACTAATCAAGAAATTATTTATGTTTCATTCAATGTAACTTGTATTTACTGTTTTATTATTAAAAGTAAACAATTATTAAAAAGTGACGTTGAATTTTTAAAGTATATTGTGATATTTTCATGGCATTATGCATTACCTTGTGCTTTGTGTGATAATAAAATTTAAAAAGTAAACATTTAAGGGTTTCTTTTATGATTTTGTTTATAGTAATTATGAGTTCTTTTACCACATTATAAAAATGTGTCATTTTCATACCCAATTTTAAAATGGGTGCTACCGGTAGCAGTACTTTTCAATTTGATGGTTGATTTTGAGGTTTTGGTTTTAATGGTACCAAGTGATAAAAATACGATTTAAAATGATCTCAAAATTTAACGTTTTGAAAAGAAAAAAAAAATCAAAAACATCTTATTTATTTTTAGGTGCTGATTTTAAGGTTTTTCTAAGCTATTGTCTAAGTTTTGAAGCCCATGTTTGAAAAATGTTGTAATTTTCACCCTGTTTTAAAAAATGGTGCTACCGGTAGCACCACTTTTTGATTTGGGGGTTGATTTTGATGTTTTTTATGCAAAAATATGGGTTTTTTGGGCCAGAGTTCTCATTTTGAGGTCACAGTTCTCATTAAGTTGGTAACTATGTTTAAATCTAGATGGTCTAGATAACATTGAAATGTTTATACCTTATTAGATTAACTAAATAATTAAACAATAGATTTAGTTGAAAATTCTAACAAGAGTCTAACCCTAAGTCTAAGATTTGGCCTAAGTCTAAGTTTAATTTTGGGAGTAATTAAAATATTAAATTTGGGATAAATGTACTTCAAGGAAAAGGTCGGAAAAATATAAAGATTGAAAAAAATGCACATGTTTGCATGAATTTAATAAAAAGGAAATTTATAGAAATAAATAATAACTTGAGAGGTTGGTTGTACATAAAATAGAATCTAGAGTTAAACTACACTAGTATAACTAGAAGAATACTCCTAATTAAACTCTAACTAAGATCTAGTTAGGAGACACACCTTAAATGAGAATCTGGGGAACAAAGGGACACCTAGGAGTGAAAATAGGAACACATTGAGAAATGTGAGGAAATTTGACCTTTTTAAATAAAATAAAATTGGCAAATACTGGTGTAACTTGGGGATATTGTGACAAGAGTGTGAGTGAATAATCCAAATTAAAGTTAACTAAAAAGTTAATTATCTATGCATGAGGACATGTGTCAATGAAGAAAAATCTATAAAAACAATTTATGGAGAAGGGAAAAGGATATGATTTCTAAGCATTGTTATGCTCCCAAATTTTTATTGGACTGTGTTTTACTTGTGAGAGTTGGGATACCAAGCTTGTAAAAAGAGTGGACGCTCTTCCTTGCAAGGCAAGCCTTGGAGCTAGTATTGTTGGTTTCTTGTGTGTGGCCCCTTTGTGGCTCGGGGGGCTAAGGGGGAAGAAGAGTACCCCTAGCATTGGTTGGGAGGTATCGGTGAATTATTTTTTATTATCAAGTGAAGGAAAGGAAGGAGTGCAAGACTTTGAAGGGCATCTTCATTACGCAACATTCATTCGTTCTGGTATTTTTATATTCTGAATTTTATTCATGGTATTAGTGTAGTTGTATGTTAGACTGATAGGGCCACTGTAGAATCACTGGAAAGCATGAATTCCAATCATTACAACCACTGTGAATGGATTTTAGTTCATATTTTATAGTTTTTAAATTACAATTGTTGCCAAGTGGATAATAATTATAGTGTTTATATTTAAAATTTCATTGTAATTCCGGACGTTTTCCGCTCTCAAATTTGGGATGGCTTGATCCTTATTATGGAATTATAATTTATATTGTGTATGGTATATGTTAAAAAATTTATACTTTATCCATGTTTGAAGTTTGAATGACAGTTTTTTTAGTCGATATTATTTAGAAATTTAATAATGCATTGTTCATTGGTAACCCTAGGAGTTAGTTTTGAAATTATATCATGAGTTTCTCTGTCAAATTTTATTTAAATTGAAATCAATTCATATGATGGGATCTATGTTGAATCTCATTCTAGATCTGAAACTTGTATCAATTTCCTGTTAACGCGTATGTCAATTCAATTTCATTGTATTATGGACTCTGTTGATTTTGTTTAAATATGAATTGTTGTGAGTTTCTCTGTTAAATATGTTGTTAAAACTGGATTTATTAGCATCGTGGATTCTGTGTATTTTAGTATTATAAATCTAACATTTTGGGATCCTAGGATGTCTGTCTGAAGGTTTTTGAGAGTTTACTTACTTTTAATTCTGGGGATTAGAAATTTTTCCTTGTCAAGTTCTGCATGTGACCTAGCGCTGGCCAAAAGGGCGCTATTCGGAGCTTCGAAATTCCAGTGCTCTGGAGGTATTTCAACTTCAACACTTTCATTCACCTGGAGTGTTACCAGCCGAATTTGGTCATAAGGGAGTTGACCGACAGTTGTATGTTAACCCTATCCCTCCACCTTCCTTCGTTAACTTTTAATAACTTAATCGAACAATTGGTGGAGATCCTCCTCATGCGATAATATACGGTGGAGATCCACTTCGAAACTTCGAGCTTCAGGGTTTTTCTCCACTTTCACAACTTGAGACTGTTCCACGCATATCAACGAACCTCTGAAGGGATCGGATATCTAACGGCTCACACTCCTCCTTAGATCAACGGTCGTCGTCGGCTCTGGAATTTGGAACTCCGAGAGTTCCTCACTTTTTACAAACAACAACTCATTTCCTCCAGAGAACCAAACTCATGAACCTCCGAAGGAAAAAGGACCATATTTCTAATGTATCTAACCATCCTCGATCAATTTCTAGATCTATGGTTGAACTTCACTTTGGGACTTCAGAATTTTGGGGTTATCTTAATCCTTAGCACCTACATCTTAACTTAGCCGGAGATTAGAATCCCCAATAGCTCAGAGATATATGGCCCACATCCTCCCATCAACTGACACACAGGATCTACTTCGGACTTTAGGACTCCAAGAGTTCCTTAACCTTTAACTTCATGACTCTAATTTTGCCAAAGTTTTGAATTACCAAACCGTCGAAGAATGAAGGCTCGTAGATCTAATGGCCCGTGATCAATTGCTAGATCTATGACAATCCTTCACTCCGGGACTTCGAATATTCATGGTTTTTGTAACTTTTAAGTTGTTATGAACCAGACTCGCCGAAAAGTCGAACCCTTGAGGATCCAACGGTCCTCATCCACTCACCGATCTACGGTGTAGATTCACTCCATGACTTCGGGTTTCGGGGCTCCCTTATTACAAACAACTCTATTCTTTCGAAGTAACAATGTCTGAAGGCTTTAGGACTTAAATAGTGTGCATTTCCTATCTGATCTAATGGTTATGGGATTTCGAATCCACACAATTAGAGCTCGTCCACTCAAACCTAAAACAAATAAATTCTCCCCCTGGAGAATTACCCTCGTTATCTCTCATGGATATTTGTCACTTAGAGAACTCAATATCTGATGCCCATGGTGTGGTTTCCTCATGATCTCTAGACTTTAAGAGGTCTCATGCACATTACTACGATTACACTCTGTATTTGCACTGTCTCTCATGATCTTTGTTCTTCAGAATTTAAGGCCCCCGTGTACCTTGATTTGTCTCTGTGTTCACCTGGCATTGTTTCTCCTGAGCTTTGTACTTCAAAAGGTCCTTATGCACACATGTTGCTTTGGCACTAGGTAGGCCTTGTTCTGTGACTCTGAGAAGAGAAATTTGGATCCGAAAACAAATTTAGTTTCTCTTTTTCAAAAATAGACAAACACATGGACACGAATTTTACTTACCTCAATATATTTTTAGTTCAGAAGGTACACAGAAAGTTTTCAGTCTCCTGTTGGTGATGAGAGATTCTCTCTTCTCTTCCTTTCTCTTTCAGTTTATACATATATAGATTATGCTAACTCATAATGTCTACTTACTTTATTTGTGTGTTGGAAGGTTGTTTCAATTTTAATTAATGACCTTGTATTTACTTGGGAAAATAAAGATATTTGTTAATGGTGACTAGTAATTATATGATGGAATTCATAAGGATATGGCACATTATCTAGATGATGGTTAGTTATGGTTGTTATAACATTTAGGGGAAGAAAAACTTGACTAGTATTTGGGAATTTAATGATTTAAATTGTGTTATGATTTAGTACTTTACTCATAATTAATCCTGAGTCTAGATTTGAGTTGGATACGAGAATTAGATGATTCCTTGTTCCTCAAAACAATCACCAGTCTTGATATCTTAAGTGGTAAAAATCAATCAGATGAATCCTATAGTTGAGCATTGATTATGTGTCTTGGAGGTCCTAACCTTGCAGGATAGGTTGGGTGAGTAGAAATTATATGTGATGTTATGTGATTGACAGATTCTAAATACATTGAAGTTGTATCTAAATCTAGTTGTGCAGTTAGATAAATGAAATAAAATTTGTATTGTTGAAGTATGTTAATATCTTGTTTCACTTGTTCTAATGATGTTTTGTTAATGTTTCAAAAAACAAATATATATTATTGTTCTCAATTACTTATATGAAGTAAAAGAGGGGTTGTTACATATGGTATTAGATTGGGTTCAATCCTGTGACATTGGACCGTTACGTCATCCATTGTGTTAAACTAAATGATTGAATTAGATTGCTAATAAAGATCTGAAATTGTTCTTGCAAGCAATCATGGTTAGAGGATGCAGGGGAAGTAGATGACGTGGTGCTAGAGGAAGAGGTTTGACACCTCTGATAATACCCACGCCAGAAGGGTCTAGCCCCCAAGGAGATGAGCAGAAGAATGAGCTAGAACAGGTTGTTGTGGGAGATGTGGTAGGTTTGATGGGATCCTTCTAGAGGATGTCTGAGGCATTGATTAACCACCTGGATCGAGATGAGGGCCGAGCGTCTGAACCCAATGAGGATTCACAACACACTCCATCTGGTAGTGGTAGTATACAGAGAGAACTCGAGAAGGTGAAGTTTCCCGAGTTCATGGGAGTCGCGGACGGCTTCGCCACCGAGGCATGGTTGGAGAATATGGCGACGTGCTTTGCACTTCGTGATTACACCTCCAACATGAAATTCTACATGATGGTATTCCAGATGAAGGGGAGTGCTCTTCTATAGTGGAAGACGCTCCTACCTCAACTAAACATGGTCGTTGAAGACGTGTCATGGTAATTGTTCAAGGAATGGTTCCAGGAGAGGTACTTGTCTGAGTAATTCACTAAGCATCAGCTTGATTATTTCAATGCCTTACGACAGGGTATTCGTATGGTTCCAGAGTAGGAGGCTAGATTCATGGAGCTAGTTAGGTATGCTACACATTTGAACACAGAGAAGTTAAAGGTCAACAAGTTTGTGTTTGGCCTTAAATTCAACATTCGTGCAAAGGTACGGATCCTAATGCCTCAATATTTACATGATGTAGTTCAGAAGGCCCTCATAGCTGAGAAAGAGCTGAACACTGGGGTCAGGGTAGGACTCCTTCTAGACAGGGTGTATAAGTGACACTAGGAGCACAATAACACCATACACTAGCCAAACAGGCTTCAGGGCATCTAGATATGCCTAGAGGACCTATTTTCATGACACCATGGTGACAGACTCCTCAGCCGAGGACTCCTTATAAAGGACCACAACAGCAAGAAAAACATCGTCCGCAGCAGCAATAGTTTAGGCATGTTCATCATGTTCACAACACCATGGTGACAGACTCCTCAGCAGAGGACTCATTATAGAGGACCACAGCAGCAAGAAAAATGTCATCCGCAGCAGCAACAGTTTAGGCATGTTCAACAGAATAGACTAGGATCACAGATTGTTAGACCATCAACCTCTACTTTGGGGAACAGGAGCACTGGACCGAAGACTAGATGTTGGACATGTGGTAAGCCACATTACCAGCAAGACTATCCAATTGATAATGCCAGAGCGATAAAATCATCAAGACCCACTATAGTTGGAGATTTTTGGGTATGTGTTATATTCTTTTCATGTGTGTGTGTGGGCATGTAAGATTTGACAACCGCGTCAGATTTTCCTATTTTTAGCGGTTTACTAAATTAATCCCGGATTAAGGGATTAGGATTTTGGTATCTATGGAATACCTAAAAACATTGTATATATTGTATGGTGAATGGTGAAATTCGATATAATGAATATAAGAAAGGTTTTCCCGGTTGAGGGTTTCCGATATAAATCTTTGTGTACTATGTGTATGAGCTGATTGATTAACTTTTGTTTTGCTTAAGAATCTATATGCATTTCTTTAATTCACGAGTTTAAACATGTGGTATTAGAGCTTGTTTTTGGCTTCAGAGGGATGCCTTTGTTGTTGAGGGTTTGGCTCAGTCTTAATAGATCAAGTTTATCTTGGGTCTGTGATAAGCCTTGGTTTAGTGGGAGCTTTTGCAGTGGAGATTCAAGTACAGAAAGAGGAATGGCGATCTCTTCTAGAATCGAGATAGAGAAGTTCAAGGGTAAAAACTTTGAGCAATGGAAGCTCAAGATGGAGGACCTTCTTGTAGACAAAGAACAATGGATCGTTGTGGGTCATGGTTCATAGCCTACCAGTACACCATCTACAAGCACACGGGCTACTTGTACACAACCTACTAGTACACAAACTACTAGTACACCACCTATTGGTATGTCAAAGGAAGATTGGGAGAAGTTGGACAGAAGAGCAGGGAGTACTATTTGACTCTGCCTGGCAGATTCAGTGTTGTTAAATGTCTTGAGAGAATCTACAACCAAGGAACTATGGGATAATTTGGGGGATTTGTATCAATCAAAGTCCTTGGTAAACAAGTTGTTTCTTTGAAATAAGTTGTATCATCTTAGGATGGAAGATGGAGATTCTGTGGCAGAACATCTAAATGCCTTTAATACTCTGGTAAGTCAACTTTTCTCTGTTAATATTACGATTGCAGAAGAACATAAGTGTATTAATTTGTTATGTTCTTTTCCAGACTCTTGGGATAATATGGTTGTAGCAATTGGTAGTACCACTCAAACTATAGTGAAGTATGAGGATGTAGTTTCATCCTTGTTATCTGAAGAGATGAGGCGGAAAAGCATGCATAGTCATAGCAGAGATGATTTATTTCTAAGAGGTCATACCCAAGACATGAATCCTGGTAAGCCTTCGGGGGGGAGATCTAAATCTACAGGTAGATCTAAGTCTCCAGGAAAATCTTTGAGGAAATGTTGGAAGTGTGGTAAAACAGGGCATTATAAGAAAGCTTGCAAGTCTAAGAAGGCTGAAAAAGCAAAGGGATCTGATAGTACCTCTTTCATAGAGGTGAAAACCTCTACTGAAGAAGGAGGTGATGTTTACCTGGAATCTACAAGTACACATGCAGACTGTCATGTATGGTTTATTGACTCAAGTGCGTCATACCACATGACTCCTCATAGGGAGTGGTTCTCTAAATATGAAAAATATGATGGTGGTGATGTATTCCTAGGAGATGAATCGACAACAAAACTCTTGGGACATGGAAGAGTTAAGTTGCTGCTAAAATATGGAAGGATTAGAACTCTCCCTAGGGTTCTGCACATTCCAAAACTAGCCAGGAGATTAATATATGTAAGCAAGATGGAAGATGCAGGAGTGGATACTGTATTTGGAAAGGGCACTTGCAAGATGGTACGAGGAGCAATGATGTTGATGAAGGGAGTTCGATGTGGAACTCTGTACAAATTTTTGGGAAGCACTTATACTAATGGGTGTAACAATTTTGTTGTCCTTGAATAGACAAATAAAGAAGACAAGACCAATATCATCCCTGAAAAGAAGACCATGTTGTGGCATCAAAGACTGGGACATATTGGAGAAAAGGGCCTTCGAACACTACACGGTAAAGGCATGGTTGAGGGTATGTCTAATTGCACTCTGGATTTTGATTTATGTGAACATTGCATATATGGTAAACAAAATCGAGTAAGATTCCCATCTGGTGCTAAAAGAGAAAAGGGGATCTTAGAATTGATACAGAGTGATGTGTTTGGACCTGTGCCTGTTCCATCACTATGTAATTCTGTGTATTATGTTTCATTCATAGATTATTTCTCAAGGTACACATGGATTTATTTTCTTAGAAAGAAATCTAATTTATTTGATAAATTTAAAGAGTTTAAGGCTCTGGTAGAAAATCAGACAGAGAAGAAAATAAAGGTATTGAGAACAGATAATGGTGGAGAATTCTGCGGAAATGAATTCGAAGAATTCTGTAAGAAGTGTGGTATATCAAGGCAGAACACTACTCCATACACTCTTCAAGAGAATGGAGTTGCAGAAAGGATAAACAGGACACTGATGGAAAAACCAAGGAGCATGCTCAGCAGTGCCGAATTAGGACAAGAATTTTGGGCAGAGGCAGTGGGTACAACATGTTACCTGGTCAATCGATCACCTTCATCAGCGTTGGATGATAAAACTCCACACGAGGTATGGTCTGGAAATAAACCCTCTCTTCAACATCTTAGAGTGTTTGGTTGTGATGCTTATGTACATGTTCCAAAGGAAAATAGAAGTAAGCTGGATAAAAAGGCTGAAAAGTGTATCTTTATTGGTTATAAAGATGGTGTGAAAGTTTATAAGCTTTGGAACCCAGAAACCAAGAAAATTGTTTATAGTAGATATGTTGTTTTCAGAGAGGTAAAAGATGCATCCAAACAGGAATTCCTACCAACGCAAGATGAAACTGAGAAAATAGAGCTTGAGTTGGATGATGCAAAATCTAAATCATCTGAAGAAGAGGAAGAAGAAGAAGAAGAACCTCATACCCCAGTATTGAGGAGATCAGTGAGCGATAGAAAGAAACCATAAAGCTATAGCCCACCTAATTTTCGTTCCAATTTTTCTTTATCTATTACTGATGATGATCCTAGAACTGTCAGGGAAGCAGTGAATTTGGAGGATAGTAAACTCTAGAAGAAGGCCATGGTTTAAGAAATGTATTCCTTGGATAAGAATGAGGCATGGGATATATTTGAGTTGCCAACTGGAAGAAAATCGGTTGGTAGAAAATGGTTATTCAAGAAGAATTTTAATGCACAAGGTAAAGTGGAGAAATACAAAGCTCGATTAGTAGCAAAAGGTTATTCCCAAGTAGAGGGAATTGACTTTGGTGATATTTTTTCTCTTATTGCCAAGTTAAATTCTATTATATTTCTTTTATCTATTGTTGCTTCTTTTGATCTTGAAGTGGAATAGATGGATGTGAAGACATCATTCCTACATGGGGATCTGTAAGAAGAAATCTACATGAAGCAACCAGAAGGCTTTGTTGTGAAGGGAAAGAAAGAGTTGGTCTGTAAGATAAAGAAGTCATTATAGGGTCTGAAGCAATAACCTAGGATGTGGTACCAAAAGTTTGACACATACATCCTTGGATTGGGATTTGTAAGAAGCACGGTTGATCACTATGTATATTACAAGAAGGTTGGAAATCACTTCATTTATGTAGTCTTGTATGTTGATGACATGTTGTTGGTAGGAAATAACATGGATGTTATCAAGGAGGTGAAATCGCAGCTATCCTACAAATTTGACATGAAGGATCTCGGTGCTGTTAACTTCATTCTGGGAATGGAGATTAAAGAGATCGTGCAAACAAGAAACTCTGGTTGAATCAAAGAAAATATGTTGAGACGATATTGCAGAGGTTTAATATGCATGGAAGTAAACTGATCAAGGTTCCTATTCCTATAGGTGTAAAGTTATCTGCAGATCAGTGTCCCAAGACACAAGAAGAAGAAGAGTACATGTCCCATGTTTCATATGCCAATGCAATTGGTAGTTTGATGTATGCAATGGTCTATACTAGACTGGAAATTTCACATGCAGTGGGAGTTTTGAGAAGTATATGTCAAAACCAAGGAAGGAGCATTGGACAACAGTAAAGAGGGTCTTCAGGTATCTTCGTGGCACTACTAGTTGCGGATTATGCTACCAAGGAAGACCAAGATTGGACAGAGTGGTGGACATACATGGCTTTGTTGATGAAGACTAGGTTAGAGATATCGATCCCAGAAGATCTAGAAGTGGGTATATGTTTAACCTATTTGGAGGAGCAATCAGTTGGATGAGAAAAAGACAGGCTATAGTGGCACTCTCAACTATAGAAGATGAATACATGGCAGCCACTCATGCAGGCAAGGAAGCAGTATGGTTACAAAGATTGTGTTCAGGTATTGGGTTGGTACAACAAGCAGTGAGATTAGATTGTGACAATTAAAGTGCAATATTCCTAGCAAAGAACCCAGCTTATCATTTGAAGACAAAGCATATTTATGTTTAGTATCACTTTGTGAGAGACATGGTTGAGGAAAAGAAGGCGTTGCTGGAAAAGGTTGACACTTTGAAGAATGTTGTAGATTCATTGACAAATTCTGTGAGCACAGAAAAGTTCTCCTAGTGTAGAGTAGCAATGGGCATTGTTTCCCTGGATTGTTGACTATATAATCCCCTGGACCCCTGGATGAAAAGAAAACAATAAGTGGGATAATATTGGGTATGTGTTATATTCTTTGCAAGTGTGTGTGTGGGCACGTCAGATTCGACAACCGCGTTGGATTTTGCTATTTTTAGCGGTTTACTAAATTAATCCTGGATTAAGGGATTGGGGTTTTGGTATCTACTGAATACCTAAAAACATTGTATATATTGTATGGTGAATAGTGAAATTCGATATAATCAATATAAGAAAGTTTTTCCCGGTTGAGAGTTTCTTGTATAAAGCTTTGTGTACTATGTGTATGAGTCGATTGATTAACTTCTGTTTTTCTTAAGAATCTGTTGGTTGTGGAGCCTGATTATCTTCCTGATTCAGATGTCCTTGCTTTCAGCCGTGTTTATACCCCATGAAGTATTTACACCCCAGAAATATGTACACTCTTCCACGCGGGGGAGTGCAGAGGGGGGGTACCCCCTCTGCGAGGTCCGGGGGGGGCTATCCCCCTGGCTGGCGGGTCTGGGGGCAAGCGGGCCCCCAGCAGGGGTTTGAGGGTGAACCCCTCGAAGCAAAAAATTGCCTTGTAAAAGTATATTATAATTTCATTGTAAATCTGGACCGTTCATTATAAGGTCGCAGATCTAATGGTAGAGATTATGTTAGGGTTTTTTGGCCCTAGAAGGCAACCCTCTTTTATGAGGGAAATGTATTGCGGCTATGATTGATGGTGAATATTGTATTCTGAGAGAGGAGACTGTGAAAGAAAGAAGAGGAAGTTACAATGGGTTTTGTTGTAGGTTGTATCCCTTCATTTGCTGGATAATAATAAAGGAAGGACCTGGCAATTTCTCTGGTGGACGTAGCCCACACTGGGTGAACCACGTAAATCTGTGTCTCTCTTGTATTGTGTGTCTTCTGTGTTTTGTTTCTGCATTTTTTTTAATTTATTTCTCCGCGGTCCTATTTTTCTAACAGAATCTATATGCATTTCTTTAATTCACAAGTTTAAAACTTACAGAGATTTGGGCAAGGCCCACAAGATACATGCAACGGTGAACAATCACCAGGATAAGCACCAGTCCACTTTTCTAGAGACATCAGGTACAATCACAAACCAAAACTACAGTATATTGATAGATCCAGGTGCTACCGAGAGATTTATCTCTAGTGCAACATTGAAGAGAATTAAGGTAAAGGAAATCGAGCAGGACGAGTTCAAGTACGTAGAAATGGCATCGGGTGCCAAATAGAAGGTTGGAGGAAAGGTTACAAACTATAGCATTAACTTGGGAGAATTTGTAATTAAGGTGGATCTTTATGTCACGATCTTAGGATCTTATGACATAGTGATTGGTATGGATTAGTTGGAATCGCATAATGCGATACTTAATTGTAAGATGAAAAGGTTAAGATTGACGGATGATTTTGCACAAAGTAGAGTGATTGTAGGAAGAAACCACAAAGTGTCCTTGAGGTTTATTTCTTCCCTACAATTGCAGAAGAGTATGCGCAAGGGATGAAATTTATATGAAATCTTAGCACTGAATGAAAAGGGAGAGGAGGAAGGAATAGAAAACCTTCCTGTAGTACAAGAGTTTGCAGACGTATTTCCAAAAGAGTTACTGGGTTTACTGCCCAAAAGAGAGTTGGAATTTACAATCGACTTGAAACCTGGAACTGAACTGATAGCGAGAATGCCTTATTGGATGTCAACGCCTGAATTGCATGAGTTGAAAATGGAATTGAAGGAGTTTTTAGATTTGGGACTGATACGTTTGAGCGTGTCAACATGGGGTGTGCCAGTTTTTAGATTTGCATTGACTACCATCAATAAAAACAAAGCTACTATCAAGAACCAGTATTTGTTTCCAAGGATTGATAATTTATTTGATTAGATGAAAGGAGTGATGGTGTTTTAGAATATCGAATTGAGATTAGGATATCACCAGTTACAGATTAAAGAGGAAGATATCCCTAAAACCTCTTTTAATACGTGATTTGGACACTATGAGTTTACAGTTTTACCGTTCGGATTGACGAACACCCCAGGGGTATTCATGAGTTTGATGAATGGGGTGTTCCTTGAATACTTGGACAAGTTTGTTCAAGTTTTTATTGATGACATATTGATTTATTATCGAAAGAAGGAAGAGCATGATGAGCACTTGAGATTGGTCCTTTAGTTCCTAAGAGAAAACAAATTGTATGGGAAGCTATCAAAATGCTCCTTTTACCAATAGAAGATTCATTATTTGGGACATATCATATCTGGTTAAGGTATCACTATGGATCCATCAAAATTAGAGGCTATAATGGAATGGACAGCACAGACAAACGTAAAAGAAGTATGCAGTTTTATGGGTCTAGCAGGATATTACTGACGATTCGTCAAAGGCTTTTCGAAGATAGCAAATCCGATCACTAAATTGCATAAGAACAGAAATAAGTTTGTATGGACTGAGAAATGTGCAGAAGCATTTCAAAAGATTAAGGAGTTGTTGACAACAACGCTGATACTAAAAGTCCCTGACATGGACATAGAATTCTTGGTATGCATAGATGCATCTAAGGAGGGTTTAGGTGGAGTTTTGATGCAAGACAGTGGATTGATCGCTTAGATTTCAAGGAAATTGAGAAAGCATGAAGAGAACTACGCAATGCATGACCTGGAATTATTGGCAATTTTATATTCCTTGAGCGTTTGGAGACATTATCTAATTGGATGCAAATTTGAATTAAAGATAGATCATTGTGGATTGCAGCATATTTTTACACAAAGTGACTTGAACGTGCGACAAAGGCATTGTTCATAATTACTTAGAGAATATAACTTTAAAATTACTTACATTAAAGGAACTGTGAACGGAGTGGAAGATGCGTTGAGTCAGAGACCACACATATTTTCGGTATTACCTCTTAAGACGAATCTTTGAGAAAAGATTCTAACTTAACAATTCGACGATGACTGGTATAAAGAAGTTAAGAATAATATTGGACAAGATACCATGATGTTACTGAAGTATGAAGGTTATTCACATGACAATGATTGATTGTTGAGATTTAATGGAAGAATTTACATCCCGCCTAACAAAGAACTAAGAAGTTTAATCTTGAGTGAAGCGCATCGAGCAGTATACATGGCTCATCCAGGAATCACGAAGATGAAGGAAGACCTTAAGCCTTTATTCTTCTGGAAGGGAATGAAAGCATACATAGTTGGTTACATGGTGAGACGTCTATAATATCAACAAGTGAAGGCTGAACATAGACATCCAGCAAGTTTGTTACATCCACATGTTATTCCAGAATCGAAATGGGAGGTCATTTTGATGGACTTTATCGTTGGATTTCCATTAATGGCAAGAAGGCACAATTCGATTTTTGTGGTAGTTGACACTCTGATGAAGACTGCACACATTATTCCTATGCATACGACGTATCAAGCTCCAGACATATCTAGAGTATGTGTCAAAGAGATTGTAAGAATTCATCGTCTACCAAGAAGGATCATATTCGATCGAGCATCGATGTTTACAGGATGGTTTTGGACAAGTTTCTAAGAAGCCTTGGGAACACAGCTAAACTTTAGCACAACTTACCACCCAGAGACAAATGGGAAAACAGAAAGACCAAACCAGATTTCATAGGATATGCTACGTATGTATGTAATGGACCAACATAAATGTTGGGAAGAATTCTTTCCAATAGTAAAGTTTGCATACAAAAACAACTATGAAAGTACGATTAAGATGGCACTGTTTGAGTTTCTTTATGGGCGACCGTGTTGAACGTCATTGAGCTGGGGTCAAATCGAGGACAGGGTTCTGGTAGGACCAGAAGTGATTCAAGAAATGGAAGAATAGGTGAAATCAATAAGACAGAGGATTAAGGAAGCGCAAGATCGACAGAAGAGTTATGTTGATGCGCATCGCTTTGACTGAAATTATGAAGTTGGATACAGAGTCTTCTTACGGGTAAAACCGCACAAGAGTTCGATCAAGTTTGGAAAGGGTGCTAAACTCTCTCCTAGATTTGTGGGACCCTTCGAAGTAGTGGAAAACAAAGGACCTGTGGCTTATCGACTAGCCTTGCCTGATTATTTGAGGCGTATGCACAATGTATTTCATGTATCTGTTTTGAGACATTATATTAGTGATCGTTCACATGTTATTGACATGATTTTCTTGTAGGTGTCAGATAAGGGTTCTCTCATGGTAGAGCTAATCCTCATTCTAGACCATCACATATGACAACTACGACATCGAATAGTCGATCAGGTCAAGGTCCACTAGGACAATTATAGTCCACACTCGGATACCTAGGAGGATGTATAGGAGATGTGTCAACTATTTCCTTACTTGTTTGATAGATTAGACATACAAATGTATGTCAAATACATTTATTACTTTCTTTTTTATATACTTTACAAACTTCAAGACAAAGTTTAAAACAAGAGGGGGTGTATGTAACATCTTGCTCTACTGAGCACACTATTATTGACTTATTCTTTTAGGACGCTTGCTTGCAAGTGATCCAGGTATGGTACATTGTGATTTCATTCAGATTATGGGTTATATATGATGATGTTGAGGTGTTATGGATTATTTATTATATTGATGTATATATATTGATAGATGCCTTTGATGAGTCATCCTGAGTGTGCAAGACACATGACAGGTTAAGGATGTTAATGGCATCGATGGATTCCCTTGGACTCCAAATTGAGTCATCAAGTGTATTATATCTATTGAGTATTTCATTTCACACACATAGGTTTTATGATTCATTATAGTATGATTTATGTATATGGAATTATTAACAGTGTTTTGTCAGTGGATGCAGGCTTGACGATGCTTTATAATCCGAATCACATAAGTAGTAGAGGGCCCATGCACAAAAACCAAACATTTGAGGGAGAGGTGTGACAATGTCCCCCTCACAGCCTACTAGAACTCCCACCATGGTTTGAACTGTAGTTTAATTATTACCTAGTTCGAAAATTCAATGATGTGGTGAGGGAAAACTAAGACAGTCACTCACAAAGATTTATAAGGAGCGCGCAATAAGGCATAGTCCTTATTCCTTAGAATCCCTTAGTCTCTCACAAGGTCTATCGAGTGGAGTGTTGACTCCAAGGGTCGGACAACTTCCAAAACAAGTATAAGGCAAGTGGCACCCTTGGAGCATGAAGGTGCGTATTGAAGGTCATGTCGCATAATTAAACTTGCGTCACTAAATCTAGATGGTCTAGAAAACATTGAAATATTTAGACGTTGTTTGATTAACTAATTAATTAAACAATAGGTTTAGTTGAAAATTGTTGGCCCTTGACCAAGTTTTGAGGATCCTTGGTCATGTTTGACCTATTTTTGGGACTTCGATAGGCTGGCAAAGGTGCAGCACAAGACGAAATGGAGATTGCGGGATCTGGGCCCCTTTTTAGGGATTTTTGGGTTTTGGGCTTATGTAACTAATATGGGAATGTCGGCCCATGGGTTTACCCATGTTTAAGCCTGATTTTGTTGTTGGATTACTAAGAGGGGGGGTGAATCAGTAATAGAGAAATTTAATCTTTTCTAACCATATAATCCAAGTGTTATACCAATGAAGCATTATCATCCAATAACTGCAGAGTAAATAAGCAATGAACAAATGAACAAGCATACACATACACAGTACACCAATGTTTTACGTGGAAACCCAAATCGGGAGAAAACCACAGAATGCTTTTTCTTATATGTATTGAAGAATTACATTCATTGGAAGCACCAAATTCCTTTGTTTTCAAGCTGCAACTAGAAGGAGGCTCCAACCCCCTAGTTTCTCAGGCTACAACCTAAGGGAAGCTCCAACTCCCCAATTATCTGGCTACAACCAGAAGGAGATTACAACCCCTTATGTTCTTCGGCTACAACTGTAAGGTGGCTACAACCACTTGTCCTTGCCCCGTCCTGCCACTCTGAAGTAGAAGTAGAATGATGGAACCACTATCAACCTGTCACTGTGAGATATACCGTTGTAAACCTGTACCAATAAATCTGAACCATGCATCAACATGTACCTCAACCTGTAATCAACATGTACCATAAACAAGTGCATCAACCATGCACCAACCTGTACCAAATAACCTATAATCAACCTGTACCATAAACAAGTGCATCCAACCATGCACCAAGTATGTACCAATCATGTGTCAACTACTCATCAACTATGAATCATCAATATGTACCAATATCATCAACTATACACCTCATGTATGTGCCAACTCATCAACTACTTGTCTCGACCATGTACTCAACATGTACCTTAACCAAAAGACCTCATCAATTTCATCATCCAAATCTGATTTATAGCTCTTTAATAGACCTGGTGTATATGATCACATTCCTACAAACCTTCCTTAACTTCAACAACAAGAGACTAGCATTTTCATCAAACGTTTTTTTAGTCTCACATGCCTAGTTTTGGATTAGTCAACAACAATAACTTGAAGTAATCGTAACTTTGTACCTGTAATGTATAAAACTGATACACAATGTTATCAAGTGTGTTTTATGCAATTCCTCCAGATGGCACTACTTGGAACCTCTCAAAAAAGAAGTTATAGAAAATATGGCATACCTTGTTGAATTATGGCTTATTCTAGAGAGCGACCTTGTATAGCGTGCCCCGCATGAAATGTTTGTTTAATTGATCTGAAAATTTTACACCTCATACTAAAGAATTTACCCTAACCAACACATTTTGTTTCACTAAATTTGGATCTGTTATGAAGACGTTATGATGTTTGTACTCGAAACACCTATTTTTGACTAGTTTCAAGACTAGCCACAAACCCTATGTTCCACGTAGTGTAACTCCAACAATACAATGACCCACAAGATGAGTTTTTTAACATAGATACTTGGATATGTTTTTTCAATGGCATAGAAATTCCAGGGTCTTAATCATTATAGAAAAACATTTATAGCGAAAATGGTGAAATGACCTGTAAATAACATACCTTAGAAAGCACCATCAAAAGAATTTATCTTTCCTTGCATTTTGGCCATCTTTTCTTCACCTTCCCTTAGAATTTCATCTTAGATAACCTTGGTTACCTTAGAAACCTATAGATATTCAATATTCTCAAGTGTGATTAAAATGAGAGAGCCTTGCCTCTTATTTATACTCTCCAAGTAGCTTCCTTAAAAACATCTTCTAGGTCACTTGGCCCCACTTTCCTTATTTTAGGGTTAACCCACATCTAATTTCTCCATTAAATTTATTATTGAAATAATTTATTTTGTATTCACTTTGAATTATAATACACTCATTACTTCACTTT
>JASDQU010103114.1:263807-277433 GCA_032191745.1 Picea mariana
ATTAAATTTATTATTGAAATAATTTATTTTGTATTCACTTTGAATTATAATACACTCATTACTTCACTTTATTATTTACCTTTTAAAATCTCTTAAACCACTTTGACTACTTTGACCTTTTGGGGCTTCTAGATGACATATGAGGGTCCTCCAACTTCGTAAGGCCATAACTCTCGAACTGTGAGGAGTTATGTGACGTTCCACATACCACCAGAAATGGAATGAAATGTAATATACATATAGAATAGTATTGTCTAAAAATATATCATAACTCATACTGTTATCCATCAAACAAACTTGGGTCCATTACCCAAACCTGGGGTCTCCAACTTCTCATGGCCATAACTCTCTAACCGTGAGGAGTTATGTGACGTTCCACATACCACTGGAAATGGAATGATAAGAAATATCCATATAGGATAGTTTACCTAAAAAATTCATTCTCGTTCATATCATTGTTCCATAATTAAGCATGGGTTCTCTTACTCTACAAAGCATCTTCCCGTGAGGGCTTTCACCATAAGGGGACCACTTTGGAGTTCATCCATCTTCACTTATTAATAACCATGACAAGACAATCATGATTCATATTTACATCAAACAATATTGGATCCATTACCCAAACCTTTGTGCTATGGGAATTTCTTCAAGGGTTGACATCGATGCCAACAAACCTTAATCAACAATCTCCCCCTTTGGCATTGATGGCAACACTCTAATGCAATACTGAAATCATATCACTCAAGCTCCCCCTGGAACCATGCCTCTGTCCTTTGTATCTGATAAATTTTCCTATGTCCTCTACATTTGATAAATCTTCTCCCCTTGGAACCATGCCTCTGTCCTCTGCATCTGATAAATCTCTCCCCCTTTGTCATCAATGGAAAAGGTATATTTCCATCCGAGACTCCTCCCCCTGACTTAACTGTCCTCTTATGGTGCTTCCTCATGTACATATAATACATATAAGATAAACATTCAAAAATCATTCAAAAAGAATTCATTTTGGAGTAGAAATAACTCCAAGTCTTTGGCGAAGATATTCAAAGGGTTCCCATGGAAGTGGTTTTGTAAAGATGTCTGACACTTGTTCTTTTGTGCCCACATACTCAACTCTGATGTTCTTTTCTGCAACCTATTCTCGTAGAAAGTGATACTTGATTCGAATGTACTTCATCTTGGATTGCATCATTGAGTTTTTTAAGATACTAATGGCACTTGTATTATCACAATATATTGGAATGGGCTCATCATACTCAACCTGTATATCTGTCAAAGTTTGTTTCATCCAAAGAACGTGTGTACAACATGTTGTTGCTTCAATATACTCTTCCTTGGCTGTACATAGAGATATTGATGATTGTTTCTTGCTTAGCCATGATACCAAACACTCACCTAAGTAGAACATTTCTCCATTGGTTCTTCGTCGGTCATCAATACAACCTGCCCAATCTGCATCTGTGTAGGCAACAAGTGATAGATCTTTTCCTTTTGGATACCATAATCCAAATTCTTATGTTCCTTTGAGATATCTAAAAATCATCTTTACTGCTAATACATGTGACTCCTTTGGTGATGCTTGAAAGCATGCCACCTGTCCAACTGCTTGCATTACATTTGGTCTGGATGTTGTCACATATAGTAGGTTGCTAATCATTGCCAGTATTGTCTCTGATCTGTAGACTTCGAATCATCATCTTTTCTCAACTTACAACTGGTTTTCATGGGAGTGATAATTGGTTTGCAATGTTCCATTCCGAACCTCTTTATCATTTCTCTGATATACTTGGTTTGAGAAATACAAATTCCTTGGTTCCTTTGACGAATCAAAAGTCCCAGAAAGAAGGATAGTTCTCCAAGTAACGAAATTTCAAATTCCTTCTGCATGTCTTTTGCAAATTTTTGGCTTAACCTGTCATCATCACTACCAAAAATAATATCATAAACTTCAATTAATAAAATATTACCTTGACTTACCTTGATGTAGAGGCTTTTGTCTGCACTTCCTTTTTTAAACCCTTCCTGTTGCAGATACTTATCCAGTCTGGAGTACCATGCTCTAGGAGCCTATTTTAGACCATACGAGGCCTTCCTTAATTTACATACATAGTCTGTGTTCTCTGACAACTGAAATCCTTCTAGTTGTTTAATGTAGACTTCTTCTTCAAGTTCCCCATTCAAAAAAGTTGATTTTACGTCCATCTGATATACTTTAACATTTTTGGAGCATGCATAAGCTAAAAGTAAATGGATTGCTTCCATTCTGAAAACTAGGGAAAATGTCTCTTCAAAGTCAATTCCTTCAATCTGTTCATATCCTTTACATACCAATCTAGCTTTGTTCCTTCTAACCTGTCCATATTTATTCAATTTATTCCTGAAAACCCATTTTGTGTTGATCAGATTCTTATTCTTTGGTCTTGGAACCAATTCCCAAGTGTCATTTTTCTCTATTTGATCCAATTTCTTCATCCATGGCCTTATTCCAAAATTCATCCTTGTTGTCTTCTTCAAAATAGTTTGGTTCAATTGTAGATAAGAGTGCTAGGTGTGTTTGTTTTGGTGAATGGATTTTTCTTCTAGTCTCAACTCCTGCATCTTTGTTTCCAATAAAATGATCTGAAGGACGATTCTTCTGTACTCGTTTGCTAGGTGTCTTTGGGGATAACTTGCTCTTCTGCTTCTTTCGGATTCTCTTCATATTCATCTTCCTCTTTTACTTCTTTTTCATCTTCTTCTTCGAAAAGTTGTTCCATTGATTTGTTTTCTTCTTCCTTTGATTTTGGTCTGCCTGTTTCATCACTTGTTACGTTGATGCTTTCCACAACTTTTTTCAATCTTAGATTGTAACACTTGTATGCTTTCCTTGTACTTGAGTAACCAACAAGTATTCGTTTGTCCACAGGAGAGTCAAACTTTCCCATTCTTCCATCTTCTCTCTTGATGTAGCATTTTCTTCAAAAAACTTTAAAGTACTTCACATTTGTTGGTCTTCCTTTCCATAGCTCATAGGGAGTTTTATCAATGTTGTTTCTGAGCATTACTCTATTTTGAATGTGAACTATTGTATGCACTTTCTGTGTCCAAAATATATCTGTCAATTTGGCATCCATTCGCATTGTTCGAGCCATTTCTTGTATTGTCCTATTCTTTCTTTCAACAACTCCATTCTGTTGAGGTGTCCTAGCAACAGAGAATTTCCTTTTTATTCCATGACTGCTACAGTAGTCCATAAATTTCTTTGAAGTGAACTCTCCTCCATTATCGGATCTCAAACATTTCATTCTTGAATCCATCTCATTTTCAACCATTTCCTTGTAGATCTTGAAGTTTTCAAAAGCTTCTGACTTGTTCTTGAGAAAGCAAATTGCAGTCAATCTTGTATAATCATCAACTAATAACATAAAGTGTATCAATATGCTTAAGTTTATCTTAAATGAGAGAGCCTTGCCTCTTATTTATACTCTCCAAGTAGCTTCCTTAAAAACATCTTCTAGGTCACTTGGCCCCACTTTCCTTATTTTAGGGTTAACCCACTTCTAAATTATCCATTACATTTATTATTGAAATAATTTATTTTGTATTCACTTTGAATTATAATACACTCATTACTTCACTTTATTATTTACCTTTTAAAATATCTTAGACCACTTTGACCTGAAGATCTGATCTGAAGAAAAGAGGTAAGACCTGTAAGCTCTTTGCTTTGTTAAGGTAAGATAAGTGAAATTTTTTTTTTCAAAAGTATGGATCTATGTATGTTTGATAAATTCTTTCCTAGCTTGAAAAGTAGGGCACAAATAGATGAAAGAAGATTTGATATGAATAGATCTGATAAGAGTAGTGAAAGATATGTTATTCCTATGCACAGAAAGAATGTTTGGACTAACCAATGGATGCAGGATCCTAGAAAGAATTATTTGCAGGCTAGCTACTATGATCCTAGTGTATAGTACAGGAATGGTTGGGGATCACTTAAGAGAAAATGAGGATTAACCCTTTGTTACAGTTGCAGAAGACTGGGACATCTAGCTAAGGAATGTCCTGGTAGAATATATAGTTGTCTTTGTTGTAAAGGTATGGACCATGAAGTTTTAGATTGCCCTAGAAGCTTGAAAAAATGAATATGAGATAAGAAGACCATGAGAAAGGTCAAACAACTAATACCATGGTTGAACCCCAGAAAGAATCAGAGACTGTATTGCTACAAATGAAAGAAACCCTGAATGATCACCAACATAACAACTTATCGGAGATCTTCAAAGAAAAAGAATGCATAGAAGGAAGAATAAGGGACTTCGACATTGACTGTGTTCTGGATGAAGAAACAACGGTGAATATTATGACAGAAAGAACTTGGGAAACTTTAGGAAATCCCGCTATGATTCCTTCATTGGGAGGAATAGGATTATTTAGAGGAAAGTTGATAAAACTATGTGGGAATATCACCTAGATATCTATGAGTGCCCATGGAACTTCGACAAAGGAAGAATTTGAAGTTGTCAAATTTATTGAGAACAATGCCCCATTTTCTATATTACTAGGAAAACCTTGGATTGAAAGGGATCAGGCCAAAAGGAAATAATAAGAAATCTTAGAGTAGAAGAAGCAAGAGTTGAAATATTTCATGACTAGGAGGATCGCACACTTGATTGAAGAACATGAGAACAAAGCGAATCTATTTAAAACCAAAGACTTGGATGTAAAAGTTTCAAGAACACAAGAAGACTCACAAAAGACTGAAGTACCTACCCCAGATAGAGAAGAAGTATTTCCCTTTAAAGAATCTCAACAGTGTGAAGTTACTATGCCAAAAGAAGATAAGAACCATAATGGAAAGAAGAATACCAAGACGAAGCTCACTAGGAAAAAGGCTAGAAATCTCAGTAAGAAGAGAGCCAAGATCGAAAAGTTACAGAAGGTTCTAGAGGGAACTTCACAGAAGGAAAATTTGCAAACCTGGAACTTCGTTGGGATATCAGAACAACGTCACATGGCACTTCTCCATGGCAAAGCAATATAACCGTTGGGAACCATATAACTGTTAGAACGAAAACCCGAATGGGTAGAAAGGAATTTATGATCAGACAACTTGCCATCAGACTGTTGTGACTGCACCGTAATGAACATAACCGAAATAATGAAGGCTTCTCACCCGTTGGAGAGATATGTTGCCCAGTTATCTATTTATTTTGTTGAGCCTTGCACCAAGAAAACTTTTTCTAACCATGATTATCTGAGCCTGTAGATTAGTTGATTTCACACGGTGATCATCATGCTATCACCATCTATCCTGTTGCATTGAGTAGTTATTCTTCAAACCCAAGATATTCCACCATGAGCATGTATGTCTGGAGAACTTAGCGCAGTTGAAGAGTCTATGAAGGAGGTAATCATCGACCTCATGAATGAAAGAGTGATGTCTGAAAAAGTAATGTTTGTGGGTGTACAAGCGTCGTCGACGAGAGGAGTTCAAGCCTCTTTGGTGACTTCTCGCGGAGTCGGACCATCTCGACCATCAGCGGAGAAGAGAACCAAGCACAAAGATGACCTAGAAAATGAGAAGTTGATCCCAACCATATTGCCTGACTACATCCTTCCTTTGGCCAGTGTGGTGAGTCGTGATAGTGTGCTAAGATATTTCGAGTACACCATGGTTACTACGTACCTCCCGAAGGGGATACGCATAGTTCGAGCACAGTAGGACAAGATCACAATGTTGAATTTCAGCGACTTCAACTTAGGAGACCGCAAGAACCATAATATTCTCACCCCATATAAATACCTGACCAGGATGAAGGGGAAGAACGCGAAAATAATCCCCCAACCATGGATGATCAACCTCATGCAATCCACCCTATTGAATGTAATGAAAATCCCACACATCATAAGGCACCAGGAAGTCAACGCCTGTGTCAAGATCCTACTTTCATGTTACCATGGAGATGACTTATGGCTATACCTTCGTATCATATTCAATCTGACGTTGATCCATAGGATCATCAGATTAAGTATGCAAGGACCCGATCCGCGGGACTTCTATTCAGGGAAAGCCACAGATCGTGCACTAGCACGGAAGATCAAGGATACATATAGTGATGTTGAAAAGGGGACGCGAAACTACAAGGTAGCTTCCATCCAGAATGTTGCAGTATGTCTGGCATGTCAATTAATTACAGGAAAGATAGTAAGGAAAAATAGACCTACGCAGGTCATAGGATTTGTTGTTGACCTCACAGGGAAATGCATGGAAGGCCTACAGATGAATTGGGTGAAGTACCTAGTTAATCAGTTGAAATTGGACTGCCACAAAGCACGGGATCAGGGCTAGGAGGTCCACTTTAGCTGGCTCCTAATCCTCATCATGTTTGTTACATGAGAAATACCAGAAGGTGAGACCTTCCCAGATATTGAGCCATTCAAGCCGCTTGCTACGAAGTTCACCACGCTATAGTACTTGAGTGATATGGGAAACTAGTGGTAGTCAAACATAGCTTTTCACACATATTACCTCCGAATGAAGAGAGCCATCGAAGTGGAACCTCACATGACGCAAAACACCTTACAGAGGTTCTGACCCCTCATCAATTTCTGCACGGATCGACACTTCATCTATATAAATTCATGAGCAGATGAACATAAGGAGCATCTTCAGTCATACTACAAGCTCATGAAAGAGGACCTTGAGGAGATCACTAAGGACTAGTCAACCGACCTCCTTATCCCCACTGACCCTGCAGAGATGTCTGACCATGAAAATGACAACCCAGAGAGCGCTCTAAAAGAACATGACACGTCCAGAACAAGTAGAAGGAAGAAGACTACAAAGGTCCAAGACTTAAGCAACACCTCAGAGAAGACAGCCTCAGTATCACCTGGCCAAGGGCGTGATGATGAAGAAGAAGAGATAAATGGAAAAGAAGATGAGTAGAGGCAAGGCAAAGTCACACCGCCTAGAGATGAGACTCATCCCTTGAAGAAGAGGAAGGTTTCTCCCCCGAAACCCTCTTCTCGAAAGAAATCCAAAGCCACTTTAACCAAGATGCAGACTGTGCTCACTGTCGATGATTTTGACTTCATCATTGCAGTTGTGAATGACGCTTCACAGGAAACATTACAGAAACAAGAAGCCAAGCAGGAGGAGATGTACAACAAAAATTAGGTCAAACTCTGAGGGGTATATTAGGCCCTTCATTTCAGTCATGTAGTGTCCACTGTGCCCCTACCATTGGGAAAACCAGAGTTGAGAGATGATCTAGCCCAACTCCGTCGACTAGCTGATGCAACTGAAGCTCACCTTCATCATGAAAAAGAAGAAACAAAACAAGACACCCAAGCCTTGAATCAATTGCAAGGATTACTCATGGAACAATGCTGATTTGCAGAGCAGGAGAAGGTTGCTCTCCAGACAAAGTTTGAAGAGGAGAAAGCAAAGATTCAACAGGAAAAAGAACAGTTGCTCGCAGAGCAACTCGAAGTGAAAGAAGCAATCAACAGAGCACTCTGCTCTGTGATAGGCTTAGAGCCAAAGGTAGAAGACCGAGTCACGCATCAAGTAGATAAGCTCGTGAAAGCTATCCAACAACTACAACAAAGAATAATAGACTTAGAGCTCCGCACATTGCCCGACACTCTACAGGATGTAAGGGATCAAAGAGAAGCAACTGCCCAGAGTGCAGTTGAGAAAATAAAGTCCCTTGGCATGGAATGTAAGCAAATGAGTAATCATAGTTCCCAGATGTATGAGAGACTCACTGAGAATCCTGAACTAAAGACACTAGAGTCCCAGCTCCAGGAGGCGAAGCAGCAAGCAGAAACAATACACGCATAGTTGAAGCCCCTGTCAGTTGTTGAAAGAATGAAGCAATCCCAAAGGCAGTGGAATGCCCAACATAATATCCACACCATTCAGAGAAGAGTCATGGAAGTGACTCAGAGGCTCCAACCTATATAGGATGAGGCTTGCCAACTGTTCGCAGAGATTGAATGATGAGGAAAAGAACTGGACCAAGTCATCACTGCAGCCATCATCACTGCAGTCATCCAAGAGTTCACTGAACATGAGGTCATGGAACAACAAAAAGTCGAAGTAGCTCGAGCCAATCTCGAGGCTTTCGACGCAGAGCTACCCCGATTAGTGTGACTCAGGACGTGTCACAGGTGAGTGTTGGGGGCCTGTTGGCCCTTGACCAAGTTTGGAGGATACTTGGTCATGTTTGACCTATTTTTGGGACTTCGACAGGATATCAAAGGCAGAGCGCAAGATGAGGCGAATATCGTGGGATATCGACCCCTTTTTAGGGATTTTTGGGTTTTGGGATTATGTAACAGGTATGGGAATGTCGACCCATGGGGTTACCCATGTCTAGTCCTAATTTTGTAACGTATAAATAGAGAGCTAGGTGATGTAGGAGGTACGATGTTCGATCTATGTGATCAAAGGATTCTAAGTGGTCCTAAGTGCTAGAGATCGATCTGTGTGACTAAAGAAGTTGTAAGTGCTTTGTGCATACTGTGTGAGACTTGCAGAGCTAAGTATTGGAGACTGTGAAAGGCTTTGTGCTATAACCCATGGAAGGAGGATCTAGCGAGGTGCGCAGATCTCATGTCCTCTAGAGAGCTGGTTTTGAGGCTTGGTGCAAGTAAGAAGATTGATAGAAGGTAATAAAGAAGATGAAGAGTTGGTGGACATAGCCCCAGGGTGGGGGTGAACCACGTACATGTTGTGTTGTTATGCTTTGTGTGATGTATTGATGTGTTTATGTGTTTACTTGCTTAGTGTTTGATATAAATGAATGATAGATAGATCTATTGATGCTATGTTCTTAATAACAAGGATGAATGCTAGATATGGTCTAGGTGGATGTGTTTAGTGCTTGAATATAATAGACCTGGTTGAGTATTGCGATGCTCTCTAATTAGGGTTTTATCTATGAAGTAGATATTGGTTTCACACTGATAAACTATAATTGATAAGTGATATGTTAAGGTGTCACAATCACAGATCTGTGTCCCAGCTAAGGTTGCAGACACTGGAGTCCTGCAACCACCCCTACCTCTACCTCGGGTGAGACTTCATTTTCTTCGCAGGTGTTGTCGAAAGGGCCGGTAGTTAGGGTTTTGTTGGTGCGTTGTTGTAGCATTGAACCCATGGTCTGCCCCTATGCCAACAAAAATCCTAACAAGAGTCTAAGCCTAAGTCTAAGTTTAATTTGGGGACTAATTAAATTTTTAAATTTGGGATAAATCTAAATCTAGGAAAAGGTGGGAAAAATATAAAGATTGAATAAAATGCACATGTGTGTATGAATTTAATAAAAAGGAAATTTTAAATAGAAATAAATAATAACTTGAGAGGTTGGTTGTACATAGAATAGAATCTAGAGTCAAACTACACTAGTCTAACTAGAAGAAGACTCCTAATTAAACTCTAACCAAGATCTAGTTAGGAGACACAACTTAAATGATAATCTGGGGAACAAACGGAAACCTAGAAGTGAAAATAGGAACACGTTGAGGAATGTGAGGGAATTTGACCTTTTTAAATAAAATAAAATTGGTAAATATTGGTGTAACTTGGGGAGATTGTGACAAGTGTGTGAGTGAATAATCCAAATTAAAATTAGCTAAAAAGTTAATTATTTGTGCATGAGGACATGTCTCAATGAAGAAAAATCTATAAAAACAATTTCTAGAGAAGGGAAAAGGATCTGAATTCTGAGCATTGTTATGCTGCCAAATTTTTATTGGAGTGTGTTTTACTTGTGACTTGGGATACCAAGCTTCTAAAAAGAGTGGAAGCTCTTCCTTGTGAGGCATGTCTTGGAGCTAGTATTGTTGATTTCTTATGTGTGGCCCCTTTGTGGATCAGCGGGAAAAAGAGTACCCCTAGCATTGGTTGGGAGGTAGCGGTGAAGTTTCTGTGATAATAAAGCGAAGGAAAGGAAGGAGCACAAGACTTTGAAGGGCATCTTCATTACGCAACGTTCTAGTATTATAAATCCAAAATTTTGGGATCTTGGGATGTCTATCCGAAGGTTTTTGGGAGTTTAATTTCTTTTAATTCTGGGCATTAGCCCTTTTTCCTTGTCAAGTTAAGCATGTGACCATGGGCTAGAAGCTAGTGTTGGCCAAAAGGGCGCTATTCAGAGCTCCACGACTCCAGTGCTCCAGAGGTATTTCAGCTTCAACACTTCTATTCACCCAGAGTGTTATCGGCTGAATTCGGTCATAAGGGAGTTAACCAACAATTGTAGGTTAACCCTATCCCTCCACCTTTATTCGCTAACTTTTAATAACTTAATCGAACGGTTGGCGGAGATTCTCCTGATGAAAGAATCTACGGTAGATATCCACTTCGAAAATATGGGCTTCAGGGTTTTTCTCCGCTTCACAACTTGAGACTATTCCACCTAGATCACCAAACCTCAGAAAGGCTTGGAGACCTGACAGCTCACACTCCTCCTTATATGAATGTTCATCGTCCGCTTTGGAATTTGAAACTCCGGGAGTTCCTTACTTTTTGTAAACAACAACTCATTTCCTCCGGAGAGACGATCTCACAAACCTCTGAAGGACAAAGGCTTGTAGTTCTAACGTATATAACAGTCCTCGATCAATTGTTATATCTATGGCTGACCTTCACTCCAGAACTTTGGAATTTTGGGGTTATCCTAATCCTTAGCACCTACACCTTAACTTAGCTAGAGAGTTGATTCCCGAATAGATCAGAGATCTACAACCCACATCTTTCCATCAGCTAACAAACATGATCTACTCTAGACTTCGGGACTCCGGGAGTTCCTTAACCTTTAACTTCATGACTCTAATTCTTTCTAAGTGTCGAATTACTGAACTTCATGACATATCATATCTGGTTAAGGTATCACTATGGATCCAGCAAAATTAGAGGCTATAATGGAATGGACAGCACAGACAAACGTAAAAGAAGTATGAAGTTTTATGGGTCAGCAGGATATTACTGACGATTCGTCGAAGGCTTTTCGAAGATAGCAAATATGATGACTAAATTGCATAAGAAGAGAAAGAAGTTTGTATGGACTGAGAAATGTGCAGAAGCATTTCAAAACATTAAGGAGTTGTTGACAACAACGCTGATACTAAAAGTCCCTGACATGGACACAGAATTCTTGGTATGCATAGATGCATCCAAGGAGGGTTTAGGTGGAGTTTTGATGCAAGACAGTGGAGTGATCGCTTAGATTTCAAGGAAATTGAGAAAGCATGAAGATAACTACGCAATGCATGACCTGGAATTATTGGCAATTTTATATGCCTTGAGAGTTTGGAGACATTATCTAATTGGATGCAAATTTGAATTAAAGACAGATCATTGTCGATTGCAGCATATTTTTACACAAAGTGACCTGAACGTGCGACAAAGGCGTTGTTCATAATTACTTAGAGAATATAACCTTAAAATTACTTATATTAAAGGAACTGTGAATGGAGTGGAAGATGCGTTGAGTCAGAGACCACACATATTTTCGGTATTACCTCTTAAGACGAATCTTTGAGAAAAGATTCTAACTTTACAATTCGACGATGACTGGTATAAAGAAGTTAAGAATAATATTGGACAAGATACCATGATGTTACCGAAGTATGAAGGTTATTCACATGACAATGATTGATTGTTGAGATTTAATGGAATAATTTACATCCCGCCTAATGAAGAACTAAGAAGTTTGATCTTGATTTAAGTGCATCGAGCAGTATACATGGCTCATCCAGGAATCACGAATATGAAGGCAGACCTTAAGCCTTTATTCTTCTGGAAGGGAATGAAAGCATACATAGTTGGTTACATGGTGAGACGTCAAAAATATCAACAAGTGAAGGCTGAACATAGACATCCAGCAAGTTTGTTACATCCACATGTTATTCCAGAATCGAAATGGGAGGTCATTTCGATGGAATTTATCGTTGGATTTCCATTAATGGCAAGAAGGCACGATTCGATTTTTGTGGTAGTTGACACTCTGATGAAGGGTGCACACTTTATTCCTATGCATACGACATATCAGGCTCCAGACATATCTAGAGTATGTGTCAACAATATTGTAAGAATTCATCGTCTACCAAGAAGGATCATATTCGATCAACCATCGATGTTTACAGGATGGTTTTGGGCAAGTTTCTAAGAAGCCTTGGGAACACAACTAAACTTTAGCACAACTTACCACCCAAAGACAAATGGGAAAACAAAAAGACCAAACCAGATTTCAGAGGATATGCTACGTATGTATGTAATGGACCAACATAAATGTTGGGAAGAATTCTTTCCAATAGTAAAGTTTGCATACAACAACAACTATGAAGGTACGATTAAGATGGCATTGTTTGAGTTTCTTTATGGGAGACCATGTTGAACGTCATTGAGCTGGGATCGAATCGAGGACAGGGTTCTGGTAGGACCAGAAGTGATTCAAGAAATGGAAGAATAGGTGAAATCAGTAAGACATAGGATTAAGGAAGCGCAAGATCGACAGAAGAGTTATGTTGATGCGCATCGCTTTGACTGCAATTATGAAGTTGGAGACAGAGTCTTCTTACGGGTAAAACCACACAAGAGTTCGATCAAGTTTGGAAAGGGTGCTAAACTCTCTCCTAGATTTGTGGGACCCTTCTAAGTAGTGGAAAACAAAGGACCTGTGGCTTATCGACTAGCCTTGCCTGATTATTTGAGACGTATGCACAATGTATCATGTATCTGTTTTGAGACATTATATTAGTCATCCTTCACATGTTATTCACATGATTTGCCTGTAGGTGTCAGATAAGGGTTCTCTCATGGCAGAGCTAATCCTCAATCTAGACCATCACATTTGACAACTACGACATCGAATAGTCGATCAGGTCAAGGTCCACTGGGACAATTATAGTCCACACTCGGATACCTGGGAGGATGTATAGGAGATGCGTCAACTATTTCCTTACTTGTTTGATAGATTAGACATACAGATGTATGTCAAATACATTTATTACTTTCTTTTTTATATACTTTACAAACTTCGGGACAAAGTTTAAAACAAGAGGGGGTGTATGTAACATCCCGCTCTACTGAGCACACTATTATTGACTTATTCTTTTAGGACACTTGCTTGCAAGTGATCCAGGTATGGTACATTGTGATTTCATTCAGATTATGGGTTATATATGATGATGTTGAGGTGTTATGGCTTATTTATTATATTGATGTATATATATTGATAGATGTTTTTGATGAGTCATCCTGAGTGTGCAGGACACATGACAGGTTAAGGATGTTAATGGCATCGATGGATTCCCTTAGACTCCAGATTGAGTCATGGAGTGTATTATATCTATTGAGTATTTCATTTCACACACATAGGTTTTATGATTCATTATAGTATGATTTATGTATATGGAATTATTAACAGTGTTTTGTCAGTGGATGCAGGCTTGATGATGCTTTATAATCCGAATCACATAAGTAGTAGAGGGCCCATGCACAAAAACCAAACATTTGAGGGAGAGGTGTGACAATGTCCCTGTCACAGCCTACTAGAACTCCCACCATGGTTTGAACCGTAGTTTAATTATTACCTAGATCTAAAATTCAACGATGTGGTGAGGGAAAAC
>JASDQU010103114.1:280387-315144 GCA_032191745.1 Picea mariana
ATGATTGTTTCTTGCTTAGCCATGATACCAAACACTCACCTAAGTAGAACGTTTCTCCATTGGTTCTTCATCGGTCATCAATACAACCTGCCCAATCTGCATCTGTGTAGGCAACAAGTGATAGATCTTTTCCTTTTGGATACCATAATCCAAACTCTTATGTTCCTTTGAGATATCTAAAAATCATCTTTACTGCTAATACATGTGACTCCTTTGGTGATGCTTCAAAACATGCCACCTTTCCAACTTCTTGCATTACATTTGGTCTCGATGTTGTCACATATAGTAGGCTGTCAATCATTGACCTGTATTGTCTCTGATCTGTAGACTTCGAATCATCATCTTTTCTCAACTTACAACTGGTTGTCATGGGAGTGATAATTGGTTTGCAATCTTCCATTCCGAACCTCTTTATCATTTCTCTGATATACTTGGTTTGAGAAATAACAATTCCTTGGTTGCTTTGACGTATCAGAAGTCCCAGAAAGAAGGATAGTTCTCCAAGTAACGAAATTTCAAATTCCTTCTGCATGTCTTCTGCAAATTTTTGGCTTAACCTGTCATCATCACTACCAAAAATAATATCATAAACTTCAATTAATAAAATATTACCTTGACTTACCTTGTTGTAGAGGCTTTTGTCTGCACTTCCTTTTCTAAACCCTTCATGTTGCAGATAGTTATCCAGTCTGGAGTACCATGCTCTAGGAGCCTGTTTTAGACCAGACAAGGCCTTCCTTAATTTACATACATAGTTTGTGTTCTATGACAACTGAAATCCTTCTAGTTGTTTAATGAAGACTTCTTCTTCAAGTTCCCCATTCAAAAAAGTTGATTTTACGTCCATCTGATATACTTTAACATTTTTGGAGCATGCATAAGCTAAAAGTAAATGGATTGCTTCCATTCTGGCAACTAGGGAAAATGTCTCTTCAAAGTCAATTCCTTCAATCTATTCATATCCTTTACATACCAATCTAGCTTGTTCCTTCTAACCTGTCCATATTTATTCAATTTATTCCTGAAAACCCATTTTGTGTTGATCAGATTCTTATTCTTTGGTCTTGGAACCAATTCCCAAGTGTCATTTTTCTCTATTTGATCCAATTTCTTTATCCATGGCCTTATTCCAAAATTCATCCTTGTTGTCTTCTTCAAAATAGTTTGGTTCAATTGTACATAAGAGTGCTAGGCGTGTTTGTTTTGGTGAATGGATTTTTCTTCTAGTCTCAACTCCTGCATCTTTGTTTCCAATAAAATGATCTGAAGGATGATTCTTCTATACTTGTTTGCTAGGTGTCTTTGGGGATAACTTGCTCTTCTGCTTCTGTCGGATTGTCTTCATATTCATCTTCCTCTTTTACTTCTTTTTCATCTTCTTCTTCGAAAAGTTGTTCCATTGATTTGTTTTCTTCTTCCTTTGATTCTGGTCTGCCTGTTTCATCACTTGTTACGTTGATGCTTTCCACAACTTTTTTAAATCTTAGATTGTAACACTTGTATGCTTTCCTTGTACTTGAGTAACCAACAAGTATTCGTTTGTCCACAAGAGAGTCAAACTTTCCCATTCTTCCATCTTCTCTCTTGATGTGGCATTTGCTTCAAAAAACTTTAAAGTACTTCACATTTGTTGGTCTTCCTTTCCATAGCTCATAGGGAGTTTTATCAGTGTTGTTTCTGAGTATTACTCTATTTTGAATGTCAACTATTGTATGCACTGTCTGTGTCCAAAATATATCTGTCAATTTGGCATCCATTTGCATTGTTCGAGCCATTTCTTKTATTGTCCTATTCTTTCTTTCAACAACTCCATTCTGTTGAGGTGTCCTAGCAATGGAGAATTTCCTTTTTATTCCATGACTGCTACAGTAGTCCATAAATTTATTTGAAGTGAACTCTCCTCCATTATCGGATCTCAAACATTTCATTCTTGAATCCATCTCATTTTCAACCATTTCCTTGTAGATCTTGAAGTTTTCAAAAGCTTCTGACTTGTTCTTGAGAAAGCAAATTGCAGTCAATCTTGTATAATCATCAACTAATAACATAAAGTGTATCAATATGCTCAAGTTTATCTTAAATGAGAGAGCCTTGCCTCTTATTTATACTCTCCAAGTAGCTTCCTTAAAAACATCTTCTAGGTCACTTGGCCCCACTTTCCTTATTTTAGGGTTAACCCACTTCTAAATTATCCATTAAATTTATTATTGAAATAATTTATTTTGTATTCAATTTGAATTATAATGCACTCATTACTTCACTTTATTATTTACCTTTTAAAATATCTTAAACCACTTTGACTACTTTGACCTTTTGGGGCTTCTAGATGACATATGAGGGTCCTCCAACTTCGTAAGGCCATAACTCTCAAACCGTGAGGAGTTATGTGACGTTCCACATACCACCAGAAATGGAATGACATGTACTATACATATAGAATAGTAGTATATGAAAACATATCATAATTCATACCTTTATCCATCAAACAAACTTGGGTCCATTACCCAAACCTAGGGTCTCCAACTTCTCATGGCCATAACTATCTAACCGTGAGGAGTTATGTGACGTTCCACATACCACCAGAAATGGAATGACAAGCACTATCCATATAGGATAGTTTACCTGAAAAATCCATTGTCCTTCATCTCATTATTCCACAATTAAGCATGGGTTCTCTTACTTCGCAAAGCGTCTTCCCGTGAGGGCTTTCACCATAATGGGACCACTTTGGAGTTCATCCATATTTACTTCTTATCAACCATGACAAGACAATAATGAGTCATACTTACATAAAATAATATTGGGTCCATTACCCAAACCTTTGTGCTACAGGGATTTCTCCAAGGGTTGACATCAATGACAACCAACCTTAATCAACAATATGTATAAATAGAAAGCTAGGCGATGTAGGAGGTATGATGTTCGATCTATGTGATCGAAGGATTGTAAGTGGTGCTAAGTGATAGAGATCGATATGTGTGACTAAATAAGTTGTAAGTGCTATGTGCATACTGTGTGAGACTTGTAGAGCTAAGTATTAGAGACTATGAAAGGATTGTGCTATAACCCAGGGAAGGAGGATCTAGTGAGGTGCATAGATCTCCTATCCTCTATGGAGCTGGTTTTTAGTCTTGGTGCATGTAAGAAGATTCACAGAAGCTAATAAATAAGATGAAGAGTTGGTGGACGTAGCCCAAGAGTGGGGGTGAACCACGTACATGATGTGTTGCTATGCTTTGTCTGATGTATTGATGTGTTTATGTGTTTACTTGCTTAGTGTTTGATATAGATGAATGATAGATAGATATGTTGATGCCATGTTCTTAATAACATGGATGAATGCTAGATCTGGTCTAGGAGGATGTCTTTAGTGCTTGAATATAGTAGACCTGGTTGAATACTATGATGCTCTGTAATTAGGGTTTTATCTATGAAGTAGATATTGGTTTAATAGTGATAAATTATAACTGCTAAGTTCTATGTTAAGGTGTCACAATCACAAATATGTGTCCCATATAAGGTTGTAGACACTGGAGTCATTCAACCACCCCTGCCTCTACCTCGGGTGAGACTTCATCTGCTTCACATGTGTTGTCGAAAGGGTTGGTAGTTAAGGTTTTATTGGTGCGTTGTTGTAGTGTTGAACCCCGGTCTGCCCCTGTGCCAAAAAATGGTTCTATTATCGAGACCTAAAACTGTGATTGCTGGGAACTGAGGAAAAGGGGAGCTTTGCGTGAAGATCTAACCTAAAACTGTGAAATCTCTGTGCGTAGATTTGTTTCCCTAGTGTGCAATATTCTAATTAATATGTGAAGCTCTGTGCTAAGAAAAGAAGTCTGATCTGAAGAAAAGAGGTAAGACCTGTAAGCTCTGTGCTTTGTTAAGGTAAGATAAGTGAAAAATTTTGTTTCAAACGTATGGATCTATGTATGTTTGATAAATTCTTTCCTAGCTTGAAAAGTAGGGCACAAATAGATGAAAGAAGATTTGATATGAATAGATCTGATAAGAGTAGTGAAAGATATGTTATTCCTATGCACAGAAAGAATGTTTGGACTAACCAATGGATGCAGGATCCTACAAAGAATTATTTGCAGGCTAGCTACTATGATCCTAGTGTATAGTACAGGAATGGTTGGGGATCACTTAAGAGAAAATGAGGATTAACCCTTTGTTACAGTTGCAGAAGACTGGGACATCTAGCTAAGGAATGTCCTGGTAGAATATATAGTTGTCTTTGTTGTAAAGCTATGGACCCTGAAGTTTTAGATTTCCCTAGAAGCTTGAAAAAATGAATATGAGATAAGAAGACCATGAGAAAGGTCAAACAACTAATACCATGGTTGAACCCCAGAAAGAATCAGAGACTGTAATGCTACAAATGAAAGAAACCCTGAATGATCACCAACATATCAACTTATCAGAGATCTTCAAAGAAAAAGAATGCATAGAAGGAAGAATAAGGGACTTGGACATTGACTGTGTTCTGGATGAAGAAACACGGGTGAATATTATGAGAGAAAGAACTTGGGAAACTTTAGGAAATCCTACGATGATTCCTTCATTGGGAGGAATAGGATTATTTAGAGGAAAGTTGATAAACCTATGTGGGAAGATCACCTAGATATCTATGAGTGCCCATGGAACTTCGACAAAGGAAGAATTTGAAGTTTTCAAATTTATTGAGAACAGTGCCCCATTTTCTATATTACTAGGAAAACCTTGGATTGAAAGGGATCAGGCCAAAAGGAAATAATAAGAAATCTTAGAGCAGAATAAGCAAGAGTTGAAAGATTTCATGACTAGGAGGATCGCACACTTGATTGAAGAACATGAGAACAGAGAGAATCTATTTAAAACCAAAGACTTGGATGTCAAAGTTTCAAGAACACAAGAATACTCACAAAAGACTGAAGTACCTACCCCAGATAGAGAAGAAGTATTTCCCTTTAAAGAATCTCAACAATGTGAAGTTACTATGCCAAAAGAAGATAAGAACCAGAATGGAAAGAAGAATACCGAGACGAAGCTCACTAGGAAAAAGGCTAGAAATCTCAGTACGAAGAGAGCCAAGATCGAAAAGTTACAGAAGGTTCCAGAGGGAACTTCACAGAAGGAAAATTTGCAAAGAAATATAACCGTTGGGAACCATATAATTGTTAGACCGAAAACCCGAATGGGTAGAAAGGCATTTATGATCAGACAACTTGCCATTAGACTGTTGTGACCGCACTGTAATGAACAGAACTGAAATAATGAAGGCTTCTCACCCGTTGGAGAGATATGTTGCCCAGTTATCTATTTATTTTGTTGAGCCCTGCACCAAGAAAACTTTTTCTAACCATGATTATCTGAGCTCGTAGATTAGTTGATTTCGCACGGTGATCATCACGCTATCACCATCTATCCTGTTGCATTGAGTAGTTATTCTTCAAACCCAAGATATTCCACCATGAGCATGTATGTCTGGAGAACTTAGCGCAGTTGAAGAGTATATGAAGGAGTTAATCATCGAACTCATGACTAAAAGAGTGATGTCTGAAAAAGTAATGTTTGTGGGTGTACAAGCATCGTCAACAAGAGGAGTTCAAGCCTCTTCGTTGACTTCTCGCAGAGTCGGACCATCTCGACCATCAACGGAGAAGAGAACCAAGCACAAAGATGACCTAGAAAATGAGAATTTGATCCCAACCATATTGCCTGACTACATCCTGCCTTTGGCCAGCATGGTGAGTCGTGATAGTGTGCCAAGATATTTCGAGTACACCATGGTTACTACGTACCTCCCGAAGGGGATACGTGTAGTTCGAGCACAGCAAGACAAGATCGCAATGTTGAATTTCAGCGACTTCAACTTAGGAGATCGCAAGAACCATAATATGCTCGCCCCATATAAATACCTGACCAGGATGAAGGGGAAGAACTCAAAAATAATCCCCCAACCATGGATGATGAACCTCATGCAATCCACCCTATTGAATGTAATGAAAATCCCACACATCATAAGGCACCAGGAAGTCAACGCCTGTGTCAAGATCCTACTTTCATGTTACCATGGCGATGAGTTATGCCTATACCATCGTATCATAGTCAATCTGACGTTGATCCATAGGATCATCAGATTGAGTATGCAAGGACCCGATCCACAGGACTTCTATTCAGTGAAAGCCACAAATCGTGCACTAGCACGAAAGATCAAGGATACATATAGTGATGTTGAGAAGGGAACGCGAAACTAGAAGGTAGCTTCCATCTAGAATGTTGCAGTATGCCTGGCATGTCAATTAATTACAGGAAATCTAGTAAGGAAAAATAGACCTACGCAGGTCATAGGCTTTGTTGTTGACCTCACAGGGAAATGCATGGAAGGCCTATAGATGAATTGGGTGAAGTACCTAGTTAATCAGTTGAAATTGGACTGCAACGAAGCACGGGATCAGGGCTGGGAGTTCCACTTTAGCTGGCTCCTGATCCTCATCATGTTTGTTACATGGGAAATACCAGAAGGTGCGACCTTCCCAGATATTGAGCCATTCAAGCCGCTTGCTACGAGGCTCACCACGCTCCGGTACTTGAGTGATATGGGAAACTAGTGGTAGTCAAACATAGTTTTTCACACATATTACCTCCAAATGAAGAGAGCCATTGAAGTGGAACCTCACATGACGCAAAACACCTTACAGAGGTTCTGACCCCTCATTAATTTCTGCACAGATCGACACTTCATCTATATAACTTCATGAGCAGATTAACATAAGGAGCATCTTCAGTCGTACTACAAGCTCATGAAAGAGGACCTTGAGGAGATCACTAAGGACTAGTCAACCGACCTCCTTATCCCCACTGACCCTGCAAAGATGTCTAACCATGAACTTGACAACCCGGAGAACGCTTTAAAAGAACATGACACGCCCAGAACAAGTAGAAGGAAGAATACTACAAAGGTCCAAGACTTAAGCAACACCTCAGAGAAGACAGCCTCAGTATCACCTGGCCAAGGGGGTGATGATGAAGAAGAAGAGATAAATGGAAAAGAAGATGATTAGAGGCAAGGCAAAGTCACACCGCCTAGAGATGAGACTTATCCCTTGAAGAAGAGGAAGGTTTCTCCCCCGAAACCCTCTTCTCCAAAGAAATCCAAAGCCACTTTAACCAAGATGCAGACTGTGCTCACTGTCGATGATTTTGACTTCATCATTGCAGTTGTGAATGACGCTTCACAGGAAACATTACAGAAACAAGAAGCCAAGCAGGAAGAGATGTACAACAAAATTGAGGTCAAACTCTAAGGGGTATATTAGGCCCTTCATTTCAGTCACGTAGTGTCCACTGTGCCCCTGCCATCGGGAAAACCAGAGTTGAGAGATGAGATAGCCCAACTCCGTCGACTAGCTGATGCAACTGAAGCTCACCTTAATCATGAAAAAGAAGAAACAAAACAAGACACCCAAGCCTTGAATCAATTGCAAGGAGTACTCATGGAACAATGTTGAGTTGCAGAGAAGGAGAAGGTTGTTCTCCAGACAAAGTTTGAAGAGGAGAAAGCAAAGATTCAACAGGAAAAAGAACAGTTTCTCGCAGAGCAACTCGAAGTGAAAGAAGCAATCAACAAAGCACTCTGCTCTGTGATAGGATTAGAGCCAAAGGTATAAGACCGAGTCACGCATCAATTATATAAGCTCACGAAAGCTATCCAATAACTACAACAAAGAATAATAGACTTAGAGCTCCGCACATTGCACGACACTCTACAGAATGTAAGGGATCAAAGAGAAGCAACTACCCAGAGTGAAGTTGAGAGAATAAAGTCCCTTGGCATGGAATGTAAGAAAATGAGTAATCATAGTGCCCAGATGTATGAGAGACTCACTGAGAATCCTGAACTAAAGGCACTAGAGTCCCAGCTCCAGGAGGTGAAGCAGCAAGCAGAAACAATACAGGCACAGTTGAAGCCCCTGTCAGTTGTTGAAAGAATGAAGTGATCCCAAGAGCAGTGCAATGCCCAACATCAGATCCACACCATTCAGAGAAGAGTCATGGAAGTGACTCAGAGGCTCCAACCTATATAGGATGAGGCTTGCCAACTGTTCGCAGAGATCGAATGATGAGGAGAAGAACTGGACCAAGTCATCACTGCAGTTGAACAACGCCTAGAGGGACCTGTCAACGAAGAAGTCATCCAAGAGTTCACTGAACAGGAGGTCATGGAACAACAAAAAGTTAAAGTAGCTCGAGCCAATCTCGAGGCTTTCGAAGCAGAGCTACCCAGATTAGTGTGACTCAGGACGCGTCACAGGTTAGTGTTGGGGGCCTGTTGGCCCTTGACCAAGTTTGGAGGATACTTGGTCATGTTTGACATATTTTTGGGACTTCGTCAAGATATCAAAGGTGGAGCGCAAGATGAAGCGAAGATCGTGGGATATCGACCCCTTTTTATGGATTTTTGGGTTTTGGGATTATGTAACAAGTATGGGAATGTCGACCCATGGGTTTACCCATGTCTAGTCCTAATTTTGTAACGTATAAATAGAAAGCTAGGCGATGTAGGAGGTATAATGTTCGATCTATGTGATCAAAGGATTGTAAGTGGTCCTAAGTGCTAGAGATCGATCTGTGTGACTAAAGAAGTTGTAAGCGCTTTGTGCATACTGTGTGAGACTTGCAGAGCTAAGTATTGGAGACTGTGAAAGGCTTTGTGCTATAACCCAGGGAAGGAGGATCTAGCAAGGTGCGTAGATCTCATGTCCTCTAGAGAGCTAGTTTTGAGGCTTGGTGCAAGTAAGAAGATTGATAGAAGCTAATAAAGAAGATGAAGAGTTGGTGGACATAGCCCCAGGGTGGGGGTGAACCACGTACATGTTGTATTCTTATGCTTTGTGTGATGTATTGATGTGTTTATGTGTTTACTTGCTTAGTGTTTGATATAAATGAATGATAGATAGATCTATTGATGCTATGTTCTTAATAACAAGGATGAATGCTAGATATGGTCTAGGTGGATGTGTTTAGTGCTTGAATATAATAGACCTGGTTGACTATTGCGATGCTCTGTAATTAGGGTTTTATCTATGAAGTAGATATTGGTTTAATACTAATAAACTATAATTGATAAGTGCTATGTTAATGTGTCACAATCACAGATCTGTGTCCCAGCTAAGGTTGTAGACACTGGAGTCCTGCAACCACCCCTACCTCTACCTCGGGTGAGACTTCATTTTCTTCGCAGATGTTGTCGAAAGGGCCGATAGTTAGGGTTTTGTTGGTGCGTTGTTGTAGCATTGAACCCCTGATCTGCCCCTATGCCAACAAAAATCCTAACAAGAGTCTAAGCCTAAGTCTAAGTTTAATTTGGGGACTAATTAAATTTTTAAATTTGGGATAAATCTAAATCTAGGAAAAGGTGGGAAAAATATAAAGATTGAATAAAATGCACATGTGTGTATGAATTTAATAAAAAGGAAATTTTAAATAGAAATAAATAATAACTTGAGAGGTTGGTTGTACATAGAATATAATCTAGAGTCAAACTACACTAGTCTAACTAGAATAAGACTCCTAATTAAACTCTAACCAAGATCTAGTTAGGAGACACAACTTAAATGATAATCTGGGGAACAAAGGGAAACCTAGGAGTGAAAATAGGAACACGTTGAGGAATGTGAGGGAATTTGACCTTTTTAAATAAAATAAAATTGGTAAATATTGGTGTAACTTGGGGATATTGTGACAAGTGTGTGAGTGAATAATCCAAATTAAAATTAGCTAAAAAGTTAATTATTTGTGCATGAGGACATGTCTCAATGAAGAAAAATCTATAAAAACAATTTCTAGAGAAGGGAAAAGGATCTGAATTCTGAGCATTGTTATGCTGCCAAATTTTTACTGGAGTGTGTTTTACTTGTGACTTGGGATACCAAGCTTCTAAAAAGAGTGGAAGCTCTTCCTTGTGAGGCATGTCTTGGAGCTAGTATTGTTGATTTCTTATGTGTGGCCCTTTTGTGGCTCAGGGGGAAAAAGAGTACCCCTAGCATTGGTTGGGAGGTAGCGGTGAAGTTTCTGTGATAATAAAGTGAAGGAAAGGAAGGAGCACAAGACTTTGAAGGGCATCTTCATTACGCAACGTTCATTGGTTCTAGTATTTTTATATTCTGAATCTTATTCATAGAATTAGTGTAGTTGTATGTTAGAATGATAGGGCCACTGTAGAATCGTTGGAAATCATGAATGCCAATTTTTACAACTACTGTCAACAAATTTTAGTTCAAATTTTATAATTTTTAAATTACAATTGTTGCCAAGCAGATAATAATTACAATGTTTATATTTAAAATTTCATTGTAATTCTGGACGTTTTTTGCTCTCAAATTTGGGATAGCTTGATCCTCATTGTGGAATTATAATTTATATTGGGTATGGTCTATGTTCAAAAATTTATACTTTATCCATGTTGAATTTTGAATGACAGATTTTTTATTTGAGATTATTTAGAAATTTAACAGTGCATTTTTCGTTGGTAACCCTAGGAGTTAGTTCCAAAATTATATCATGATTTTCTCTAACAAATTTTATTTAAATCGAAATCAATTCATATAATTGGATCTCTATTGAATCTCATTCTAGATCCAAAACTTTGTATCAATTTCCTGTTAATGCGTATGTCAATTCAATTTCATTGTATTATGGACTCTGTTGATTTTGTTAAAATCCGACTTGTTATGAGTTTCTCTGTTAAATACGTTGATAAAACTAGATTTATTAGCAACGTGGAGTCTCTGTATTTTAGTATTATAAATCCAAATTTTTGGGATCTTGGGATGTCTATCCGAAGTTTTTTGGGAGTTTAATTTCTTTTAATTCTGGGCATTAGCCCTTTTTCCTTGTCAAGTTAAGCATGTGACCATGGGCTAGAAGCTAGTGTTGGCCAAAAGGGCGCTATTCAGAGCTCCAAGACTCCAGTGCTCCAGAGGTATTTCAACTTCAACACTTCTATTCACCCAGAGTGTTATCGGCTGAATTCGGTCATAAGGGAGTTAACCAACAATTGTAGTTTAACCCTATTCCTCCACCTTTCTTCGCTAACTTTTAATAACTTAATCGAACGGTTGGCGGAGATTCTCCTCATGCAAGAATCTACGGTAGATATCCACTTCGAAAATCTGGGCTTCAGGGTTTTTCTCTGCTTTCACAACTTGAGACTCTGGGAGTTCCTTACTTTTTTTAAACAACAACTCATTTCCTCCGGAGAGACGATCTCACAAACCTCTGAATGACAAAGGCTCGTATTTCTAACGTATATAACGGTCCTCGATCAATTGTTATATCTATGTATGACCTTCACTCCAGAACTTTGGAATTTCAGGGTTATCTTAATCCTTAGCACCTACACCTTAACTTAGCCAGAGAGTTGATTCCCGAATAGATCAGAGATCTACGACCCACATCTTTCCATCAGCTAACGAACATTATCTACTCTAGACTTCGGGACTCCGGGAGTTCCTTAACCTTTAACTTCATGACTCTAATTCTTTCGAAGTGTCAAATTACTGAACTATTGAAGAATGAAGGCTCACAGATCTAATGGATTGTGATCGATCACCATATCTACGATAGTACTTCACTTTGAGACTTCGAAGCTTCAGGATTTTCTTAAATCTTAATCTGTTACAAACCAGACTCGTCGAAAAGTTGAACCCTTAAGGATCCAATGATCCTCATCCACTCACCGATCTACGGTGTAGATTCACTCCACGACTTTGGGTTTCAGGGCTTCCTTATTGCAAACATCTCTAGTATGTTGAAGTAACAAAGTTCGAAGGTTTTAGGGTTTAACTAGTGTGCATATTCTGTCTAATCTAACAGTTATGGGATTTCAAATCCACCCTATTAGATCTCGTCCACTCAAACCTAAAACAAAGGAATTTCCCCCCTAGAGAATTACCCTCATTATCTCTCATGGAGATTCGTCACTTAGATGACTCGATATCTGGCACACATGATTCTCCTAAGTTCTAGACTTTAAGAGGTCTCTTGTGCACGTACTGTGACTACACTATGTAGTTGCATTGTCTCTCCTAAGCTTCGTTCTTCATAAGTTAAGGCCCTCGTGTATCTTGATTGGTCTTTGTGTTCGCCTGGCGTTGTTTATCCTGAGCTTTGTACTTCAAAAGGTCCTTATGTGCACCTCTTGCTTTGGCACTGGGCAAACCTTTTTCTATGACTCCTAGAAGAGAAATTTGGATCCAAAAACAAATTTTGTTTCTCTTTTTCAGAAACAGAAAAATACATGGACACGAATTTTACTTACCTCAGTATCTTTTTGTTGGACAACTGAGAGAGGGGGGGGGGTGAATCAGTTGTTACCGTGCTTAAACAATTATGCTTATTTTAAACCCTTTAGAATGGAATTTAATGACAGTGACAATAATGCAGGGAAGTAAGCAATAGAACATTCAGCATCAGTCACACATATGAGATACACAGAGACAGATATTTCCTAAGGAAACCCATAAAGGGTAAAAACCTCTTCTTCTTTATGTGATAAGTAATATTTACATTCTTTACATTATCATACATATGAGCACCAACCTCTGTTTTTCAAACTGCTACTTGTTGAGAGCACCAACTCTTTGGTTTCTCTAGCACCAACTAGAAGGAAGCACCAACTCCCTGGTTTCTCTAGCACCAACTCCCTGGTTTCTCTAGAACCAATTAGAAGGAAGCACCAACTCCCTAGTTTCTCTAGCACCAACTAGAAGGAAGCACCAACTCCCTGGTTTCTCTAGCACCAACTAGAGGGAAGCACCAACTCCCCAGGTATTCCAACACCAACTGGATGGAAGCACCAACTTCTAATCATACAGGCACCACCCTGCCACCCTGGTTTCTCTGGTTGAAACCAGATGGAAGCTACAACTCCCTGTGTTCAAGCACCCACTTGACCCTCTGAGGACAACAATCCTCCCTGGCACCTCCCTAGCACCTCCCTACCACCCTGAAATATAAATATTTTCTATGATGACTTATTACAGTGATATAAGGTTCTTCAATGGCTTATTGGTCTCATCATTGTTCTTCTACACTGCGTTGCTGTATCTGCATCAGTGTCTTCTACACACTCCTTGGGATTTCTGTTCTTTTTCCTTTTATGCTCTCTACGCCATGTCCCTTCAATGCACTATTCCCCTTTTGTGCATTGTTGTTGCTGCACAATCCTCCTTCTACACTCCTGAATCCCTCACCATAACAACAACTCGTCTTTTCTTTGTTTTTCATACTTATAGTCTCTTTGCACCTTCTGCATGCTTTCTCTCCATGCTTCTACATCCTCTGCATGTCGAGTGCTCTACCTTTTCATCATGGAAACTCTTCAGCTTCTCTGTTTGTTAAGCCTATCTTTCCATCATCACTGGGTGTCATGATCAAATTCCTTCGCATCACCAGCAGTTGAGATTCTTCATCTTTTGTTGTTGTCGACCTCAACCTCTCTATTGTAGTTAACGACTCCAATCCTCTTCCAACTATAAATAGCCTTCATAAACAGTCTTTTCTCCTACTGGCAGATTCCTTGTGACCCTTCAGTTCCTCTGGAAATCACACAGAAGTCTCTTTGAGTCCTCTGGTAGAAACCATTAGTGGTTTCTAGCAGTTACACTGAGAAGTGCTACAGTAGCCCTTCGATCTTCTTCAGTTTCATCTGCACCATTGGATTAACTTCTCTAAATCTTGCGTTCATTTTGGCATTCCACTCTTCAACATTTTGGGATTAGCGTGGTGGAGGATTTTAGTACTCTCCATTTCTCGACCCCCGAAACTCCAAAAAGGAGCTTGTCTTCACTAACTCCTTCCCCCATCTTCTGCCGATGTGACCAACGACTATGACCTCGGGCTGAGCCTAAACTTGTTTCACATTTTGGCATTTCGACAATCCTGTTGTTAGGTTTCTCAAATTTCCAAGTTGTGGTCCTTCAAACTCCGAAATAGGATCTTAAATCTTCGACAATGTGACCAAAGGCTGTGACCACGGCCTTAGTTGAAACTGCATTTTGCAATTTCGTGTTTCGGCATTTCAGCACTTCGGCACTCTTGGTGGTGAAGTGTTTCAACACTTCAACTCCCCGTATCCAGAACTATGAAATGGAGTCAGATCAACGGTCTGGTACTCCAGCGTTTTTCATTTCGGTGAATCGTCATTTCGATATTCCTGTGGTGAAAGACCTTGACATCTCCAACTCTCAGTATCCGACCCTCCGATATGTAGTCTATGACATTTCACGACTTCAGGTTTTGCGATTTCAGGACTCCTGTGATGAAGAGTATTCACTCTTGACTCCTCCTACTCCTGGTATCTGAAACTCCGGTATGGAGTCTTTATCATTTCACGACTTTGGGACTCTTTATGATGAGAGTCTTTTTCATTTCCATCTCCCGGTATCCGAAATCCTGGTATCCAATGCTTCAAAATGGAGTCGGATCAACGGTCCACGATCTCCTTGAACCAATGGCTTAGATCATTTCACCATTTCACATTTCGCGATTTCGCGACTCCTGTTGATGAGAGTCTTTGACATCTCCATCTCCCGGTAACTGAAATCCCGGTATTCAATACTTCGAGTGGTGCGCCTATTTTGGGTTTTTGGGATTTCACAATTCGGCACTTCGAGACTCCTGATGACGAGAGTCCATGACATTTCCATCTCCTGGTATCCGATACTCTAAAATGGAGTCGGATGAAGATCACATCGGCGTTTCGCATTTTGCGATTTCGGGACTCTTGTAGTTAGAATCCTTGACATCTCCATCTCCTGGTATCCAAAATCCCGGTATCCAATACTCTGAAATGGAGTCTGATTAACATCACATCGGCGTTTCACATTTCGTGACTTCAAGACTTCTGTAGTGAGAGTCCTTGACATCTCCAACTCCCGGTATCCAAAATCTCGGTAGCCGAAACTCCGAAATGGAGTTTGACCAACACTTTGATCTTTCCATTCGATCATTGTTGCGTTGCTGGTCTTCCTTGCCTGCTTGTTTGCCATCAAATGAACAAGCACACCTTCGCATTGCGTTCGACTCTATGCTAATTCCTCCTGAGCTTACTTTGTTCCTGTTTTTCCATCGATGCATACTCTGATCTTGCCATCAATGACAAGAATGCTCTGCCTGTTAAACATGCCAACAATCCTCTACACTATCAATCGATGATCTTATCGAGCTTGTTTTGTTGTGTCTTCCAAAACTACTTCTTGTGCCCGCCTGACACATTATACCCGTACTCAAGCCATCATCGTTGTTGTACTTTCCTGTACACATGCCATCATTGCTATTGTTCTTTCCATCAATGACAAGCATACACTCCATGTAAAGCATGCCAACAATCTTGCTCTTTGGCATTGATGGAAAAAAAGGCACCCAGACCTATTCTTTTTCTCCCCCTTTGACATCAATGTCAGAGAAAACATGCTCCCCCTGAGCTGTTGCAGTATTTTTCAGAGGTATCAAATATTCAATCAATACAAACTCCCCCTAACAAGATGGACTCTCTTATTTAAGGCCTGCAAAGTATTTGTATCTAAACCAGATTCTTCTCTTTTTGATTCGTGGACCTGTTAATCTTCAGCTTCCGCTGTATCCTCTATAGAATACTCAAAATTTCTCACCTCTCTTACTAGGACTCCTTCATCAACCTTTTCTTCTCATAACTGGATGACTCCCCCTGTCACTATTCTCTCTCTGCTTCTGACTATTTTCCTCCTTTGTTTCCAAAAGGTTAGCTTTCCCTAACAATCTCTTTCCTCTTGTTATCTCTACAAGATGTCATGTATATCATTTTGTAAAACAAAATGTTGTTGTTGAAGATGTTGTTGTCCTACTGGCACATTGCGTAATTGTAGCTCGTACTTTTCAAACAACCCTTGGATCTCCCCATTAATTCTCATCGATCTCTATCACTACAATTTTCATTTTTCTTCCATGATGCATACAATCCAAGGCTTTTATGACCATATTCAATCACAAGAAAAAACTGCTACACCCACTTTCATACCTGCTTTTCTTTCTCACAAATGAAGGACCTATATCAGGTTTCTTAGGAGTACTGATTTCTTCGTTGTTGTATCCAATACCAGATTTTTTAATTTGGTGATCTCTAACTATCCAAGATCTTATCCAAGGTCATGGAGTTGTTTAAGAGCTTGCTTTGGGTGTTTTCCTTCTCAACCTTCAAGACTTCTGCTTCCAACTTATGACATGGTTCTTCTCCTATTTCATCCATGGGGTAAATTCTAACTGAAAATGCTTTTATTATATCTGAATATTCTTCTTTACTTGAAGGGGAGGATTCAATATTAACATCATTAATTTTCCTTATGCCTTTATTCACCACTTGTCCTGAGTTTACATTTACCTTACTCTCTTTGGACGTGAGCACCTCTTTACTGCCTCTGTCACATTTTTTACTTGTATTGAGCAAATTCTGTTTCAGATCATCCACAAGCAGATCGTACTGGGTATCTCCATTGTCATTACCCAAACTCACCATCCCTCTTTCCTTGATTTTACCTGGTCCATCATTTTCAAGGATCACATTTCTTGTTTTGCTTTTACTTATGGACAGTAGCTTATCCTTGTCTCCAGTCATGTGCTTGGAACATTCATTGTCCATATTCCCCCTATTATGTGTTCAAACACCCTTTTCTTCTAATAACTGAGTGACTCCTCTTTGGACATAAGCATGAAGTCATTTACCTTATTATAATCATGTTTCTTGTGTGGACATTTATTTGAAAATGACCTATCTTACCACAGTTGAAACATTTGAAGGGCATCTTACCTTGGTACTTGCCTGATTCTTTCTTTAGTCTTCTCGCGAATTTTGCTTCAATTTCATTAGGCTCAGAATCTTCATTCTTATATGATTTAAATGATGCTTCTCTAGAGGTGGGTTTATCTATAACTATCCTCATTTCATATGCAGTCAACGTTCCTAGAAGTTGATCAAAAGCCAAAGTCTTTATATCATTAAGTAACCTATAAATTCTAAAAAGTAACCTATAAATTGTTGTTTTGTTTCCAATGTATAGAAATGCATAACAATCCTTGACATTGGAAACCTAGAGGTTTCTCAAGCACAAAGAGGAGAAAGATCACTTTTGGATCTATGCCTCTATCAGTGCTAAGGGTGGTGGGAAATAATGACTTCCTCCATTTTTCATTTAGACCATGTGGATTTTTTAGTACTTTGGGACCTAGTTTCAATTTTGTACTTTAGGAATGAGTTACAACTTATGTACTTCTAGACACGAAGACACATTTTCTAATTAAATGTACATTTGAAAATTTTATATGTGTTATGATGTGTTAAATACATTAATAAGTTATAATGTGTTATTGTGTTGTATCCTCTATGCATTTTATCATTCGTGATACATATGCTAATGCTTGGTTGATAAATCTACTTAATTATATTATGATGTGCAAAGGTTTGTTAGCGCTGATTTCTATGTTGGTTATATACATTATCATACATTATCACATGATGACATTCTTGAATCCTTGAAGAGACAAAAACCAAAATTATGTGGTATTATGGAAAATATCTTGATTATGTATAAGAGTTCTACAATTCAAGTGCCATATCAATTATTGGTTTTGACGCTTGAGGTCCATTATTAGATATGTTTTCTACTTTTATACAAGGGCCCATTGCACTCCCGCAGTGATACTTTTGTACTTAGCAACCCCATTAACTTATTTGTGCAGTGTATTGATACTTTTGTACTTAGCAGCCCCATTAGCTTATTTTTGGTCATTTTTTGGACACTAATAAAATTATCTTATCTTATCATCTTCTTAGTGGTCAGATTGGGATACTAACTTGAAAGAATATGAACCCTACTTGTGGTTTTGAATGGAAAAGTTTCAATCCAAGATAATTAGAACATGAAAAATATGCCTCTCATATCACGTAAGCAAAGTAAACTAAGGTTCCCAACAAGCAATATTTTTTTTCAATTGGACCCAAGAAATGCCATTTTGTTTTAGGAAATTTCAAGGTGATGTTAGAGGGGAAAATGAACCAGAAAATGAACCTAGAAAGGAAAATGAACCAGAAAGGAAAAAAAGAAAGAAGAATACAAAAAAAAATTGAACATGTTCCAAATTTTCTGAATTTTACTTCGCCTTTCAAAGGCTACTAAGTGCCATATTTTAATGGATACCAATTGTATTGGCATGTGAGGAACATTAAAGAGCATAGATATATATTGAGTGAGGAAAGCATAATAGTTTGGCCTCCATGAAGGAAAAAGATCTAGTTTACTTCCATTGAAAATTTTGAAAGCATAATAGTTTTACCTCCATGAAGTCAAAAGATATAGTCTACTTCCATTGGAAATTTTTCCTTATTGAAATTTTTACCTTATCTCTCAAAATAAATATCTAGCTACACAAAAAGGCTTCCAAAGGATCAGAATGTGTATCCATATGAATAGAATGTGTGTGGTAAGGTTGGAATCGGGGATGATTTTAAGGATGAAAATTTATTTTAAAATGTAGAAACCTTGGCGAATCTTACTAATCCTTCATATGCCAACTATAAATGTTTGGCGATATTTTTGTAAAACTATTCAAATTTCTATGGATTTTATGTATTTTGTATAAAAATTTTGCGATTTCTAAGGTAAAATAATTTTATCCTATAGAATTTGGGAGAATCATTTTTAGAATGGCGAATCTTGTTTTGGGAGAAACCATGGAAAATTAGCCCATGAGTGAAATTAAGCCCCTAAAATCATCCTTGTTTGGAATATGCATAGAATTCTATGGAGCTGTTCAATTGTGTCAATGGCCTCCACAAGGTGTTAGCATGTGACTAATATTTATCATGTACAATTGGGTCTCAACTATAGACTAATTGATGTAACTTTTATCGCTTATGTATCAAGGCATAAATACCACTTTAAACTATGCAAGATGTGCATCAATTGTGTCTCCAAATTATACAAGAATGTTGTTAACTCCAATGTGCAATCCTATAGTGTCTTTGGTTTTCTCAAATTGTTTTTGTTTTCAAATCAATTATGGTGGAAATTCAAAAGATTCAAATACATGTTAATGATCAAAATCATAACCCAAACAACACAAGTATAACATTTTTCTTGAATTGTTTTTTGTTTCAAATCAATTATGGTGGCAATTGGAAGGATAGAAATACATTTTAATGATTAAAATCATAACCCAAACAACACAAGTATAAAATTTATAGTTCATAATAACTACATATAATCTAATACAAGGATAAAGTGCATGGATTCAATATAAGCATACCCTATATTGACCCTAAAAACTACATGTAATTTTATTGTGATTTCTAATTTGGTTGTATTGATCTTATACTTATAAACCTTGTTGTAGAATCCATAGTTAGAATTCTTCATGCCTTGATTTCTTCACTTGTTGGAAAAGTATCACAAATAGTTTGAGTAGTGGGGTCATATAAATATGTTCTTTATTCTACTACAATCAAACCAGTCCTATAAACACTATAAACAACTAAAATATTGCACTAGATCCCAGTTTCAATACAAATGGCGTGGTACAATAATGATTTCTTGCAAGTTATACAAGTAATAGAAAAATATAAAGTGACATAATGATTTAGGAAATAAGAGATCATGAAATAATCTCAAACCAATCGTGGCTCACTTAACATGTAACAATGAACATGAAAAAATAGTAAATGAATTTATAATGAACATATGCATTACACATATGTCGTCAAGGTAGAAAACCAAAAAATAACCAAGGTGGGGGTGAATGAAATAATGGATGAGGCACATAAATCTGGAAAGGGTGTTGGATAGGATTAAAGGCATTACACACTAGTGAGAAAGGCCAGATTTTATTTCAAACGCTATTTTCCAACTATTGAAAGGATTCATTTGAACTCAAACATATTCAGAGGTTAAATCAATATTGGTACAATATCGGGAATTAATGAGGCAATTCTAAGAAAGTGCTTAATGTAGGGCATTGGATGGAAATTCTTAACTATTATTATATTTAGGTCCCTTTAATTAATGACCACATGCCATTAATTTTTTTCTTTCTTGGAATGATTAGTGTCAATGAGTTACATGGAGAGGTGAGGAGATGGAATGAATATAACACTCAAGAAGTTTTTGAATTTGGGCCTCAATATATATTTCCTTCATGTGATAGAGGAAATATGTATGAGTGATAAGTAGAGGCTATCCTATGATAATATTAATGGAGGGTTAATGGGGTGTAGCAGGGAGGTAACACAGGATTCATCAAATACAATAGTGTATGAGTATAAAAAGGGTTTCATACTCGAAAATGTGTGATCAGAAGTATTTTCATCCTCAACTATAGCAATTACACAAAGCATTAGGATCCTACTAGTGCTGACTTGTTTGAAAGTAGTTTTTTTGGATAGAAAATGGGGTGACTATAAAATTGGGGGTGCTAAAATGGATGTTAATTTGTATTTATTATTTTCCTTGGTGAGGATGTAAGTGTTAAGTCTATTATTATATTGTGCATACCAATTGTGTTCATAGGGACAACCCAATATAAGGTTAAAATAGTCTAGGGGTGTGACATCATGACATTCTATAATTCTATCAAAAGTGAAAACCTAGTTAGATTCAATAACTATGTTATAAGAAAACATATAATTATTTCAAAAAGAGAAAATAATTAAAATGTTATTAAAAACTCTTTTACATTATTATTCAAAGTTCTATGATATGATCTATAACTTGACTAATACTTAATATACATGTAAGAGAGACAAGTATGATTTTATGGCATTGAACCTTAATATATATGTAAGAGAGATAAATCTAATTTATGACATTCAAACATGTAAGAGAGATACCAACATACATAGTATCCATTGTTAATAATAGATACCAACATCTCCAACTATAGAGGGAAAGATGGTGAAATAATTTATTAGATAGAATTATTTAAGTAAATAATTATGCCAGGTGTAAAGAAAATTTATGGTGATGCTATGAATAACTAATCAAATAGATGGTATGAGATTGAGCTCCAAATAAAAAACTTATAGAAGTGATAGAAGTAGAATCACAAAGAAAAAGGTCGCATCACTCCAACATCTCCAACTCTAGAGGCCTATATGGTGAAAGATCAAATGATGAGGTCATATAAATCTCATTTTCTAACTTATATTAGGATTATATTCATGTGAATAAACATTAAAAAATGTCACATGAACTCAAAATTTCAAATTGATCAATCCAAAACCCAAAGACTGGGGCAATTTTCTCAAATTCCATGTACATCAATTTCATGATATTGCATAGATTACAACATATATGCGCTCTAATTCTAAGTTACAATATATTTGATCCATTCCTAACTCAAATTCATTGCATACAAGTACATTCAAAATTGAGAACAATGTATTAGATGTAAGACATGTATGTACTATATAGTTATTCAAGGCATGGCTGGAAAATCTAGATCATGTTATCTCATTCCTTAAGTGGTCCGAAGGGCATATGGGTACCCTAATATTTTATAATTGACAACCAATTGAGATCTACTTTTTGTGTAAATTTGTCTTAAGTAGTACAACAATTCATCAAATATCACCTTATTCAAATGGATCACAAAAGTAAACCAAACAAGACAAAATCCTGTGTGTGTGTGTGTGTGTGTGTGTGTGTGTGTGTACTTGATGCAAATTTATTTTATCCTAGAATCTTGTTTAATAACATCGTAATGGTATGCCATCTTCAATTATTCATTCATGATCGGATTTTGTCATTTTCCATTTTCTAACTTTTGATTTTTTCTTTGATTGAACCTCTATTGAATTTATGACCACTGCACATACCAAATGACTATATTGGCAGCTTATGACATCCAAATGATAGTCTTGAAAGTGAAAATGGCTTTCATTTTGATGGGTTTCTTGAAAAAAATGGTCTTTCAATACGATGGATCCTCTTTCATATATAAAATTGTTATCATTATATTCCTCCAATAACTTCATATTTCTTTATATGCATGACATCAAATAATATTTAATGTTTTCATCATTGTCTACAGGGCAACCACAAAAAATACATCTCTTGCAAATAAAGTCACGTGTCAAAAAGAAAATCGTTAGATCAACATGAACAAATCTAAGTTATATTATAATATATTTTACATAGTGTATCTACAATGTTTTAACATAAAAACTATTTTTGAGTTCAATTGTAACATTTTACCTTTTATAACAAGATCGAAAAATCTATCATCGTCAATTGACACTGTAATGTCATTTGATTCCATCTCCTCTAATCTTACAAGTGACATTTTCCCCTTTGTATTATTTTTTGTATCTTTCCAAGCTTTAACATATTTTCTAGTTTTTTTTTCACAAGTGTCATTGGATTGTGTGTCCTCTATGCAAATTGAACAAAAAAAAGATTTATTCCTTCTATAAAATGAAAAAAACATTTTGGTATGGTTTTGTTTTAATTGAATGCAATTTTCAAGTTCCATGTATTATACTAGCTTTATATGGGGTCGATCTATCTACATATTGGATTCCAATATTCCAAAACAACCAGCATGGTTCAAGAACAATTTATTTAAGTAAATGAAATCTTAATATATATATCTGTGTGTGTGTGTGTGTTAAAGACAAATTTATGATATTGAACTTGATTGAATCATATTTTCATGTGTGAATAACAATTTCATGTGTACAACATTTATACACACATCCCTTGACGAATTATGTTTGTGGCTTAGAGATGCTCGGCACCATTGAACAAATTAATCAGCAAATACAAATCGATTGACATAAGCGTTCATCTAATACATTCGAAGTGCTCATTTTACAAATGCTCCTGCACTGTCATGCTCTCCTTTCCCATGACCAGTCTTAAAGAAATTACAACAATGTTTTATTTCTTATGAAGATGACACAACCAATAGAATGCATGAAGATTTGAATTGATCTGCACATCCATCTGACCATATCCAATGTTGATTGTATTCAATCCCACGGGCTTTCAAGGAATCATAAATTTTATCAAAACAATGTTGTACAAAATGAGTATCATGTGTACAACCATCACTTATATAAAAGTGATATTATTTAATGACATGTTGATTGTCATTGATGCCTTCTATGTTATCAAAACTCTATTGAGCATGTCTATATAGAACATGGACATGTATAAAGCTTGATGAGAATGATAATATTCACTCTATCTTCCTTTTTGTGCAGCGAATGTGTAATTCTCTACAAAATCAACTACTGAAAAAATCGTCCCATGTGGAAACAACTTCACAGGATTGTTTGAATTGTAGGTTTTTCCATCAAACTCTATGTGAATTCTTGGTCTATTTATAAATTTCGTTTACAAACTTCTTCAAAAAATCCATAACACATATCATATCCTCTTGCAAATCAATCGTTTTGAAAATAACATTTGAAGAATTTGTAACAGTAACATCAATATGTTCATATCTTTTCCAATTGATCATTATATTGGACAAGGATTGATCACTCATATAAATAGGATACTTGGAGTGAAATAAAGCTAGATTTCCAGAACAATCACATTTCTTTCCACCAACACCTTTGTTTTTGGTAAAATAATTCATCACCTTCTCTTTCACATAGAATTTGGGATATAAAGGCATGAATTGTGGAACGAGGAGGTGAACTTGTACAAAATGTTATACCAAAATCAATAAAATTGTCGTAATATAACTCAAATTACACATGATAATGACAACAACAAGTGTCATGAATGGTGATGGGTTTAACGTACCATGGTTTTTGTTTGCAAAAATGTATTGATGGACATTTTAACTTGATTGTGCTTCTCTTTGAACTTATTGAACAATTCTATCTGTGTCATTTCCAATATATGTTTTTCATGGGATTCATATAGATTTTGTGCTATTCTTCATTACAACACATCACTTACATTTGGTGAAACACGAGAATTTTCCAACCAACATTCATGGGCCATAGTTTTCATTTTCTGCAAGTTTATCTTTGTGAGGTTGTCTACAAATAACTATCCAACAAGCAAGTTCATCATTTGCATCTATTTGCAATCGAAATTTTCTATGTTTTTACAGTTTTTTTCTTCAGGTTCCTGTCGCTTTTTCCATTTGTTGTTTCAAACGGTCTTTTATATTGTTAGATGAAACAATTATTTTTTGTATTACTCTACGTGCAACAATGGCATCTTTTTTTCGAGACTTTACAATATATTTTAATGCATTTGTTATATTTTCAAAAACAATATGTTTCACCTTTCTATATTTTGTCAATTTTTTAATACCCAATAATGATTTATCTTCTTTTAACTTTTTCAACCTTATCATACCTCTTAAAATTTGATCTTGTGTTGATACTAATTCATTTTTGAAAAATTTATCATAAATTGTTTCAACACAATATCGTATAACAAGGTCATGTTTTTTGTCTCCAAATTTGTTAGTATCAACATTTTCTAACATTTCATCATCAATATTGATATCACCTGCATAAATTTAAATACAATTTAAAAACATAAATTAAATCTATTAAAATTTAAAACACTTGAAATTAACAAAGGCTCAATTTTCTAAGTTGTAAACATAAAAAATTCAAATAAATGTTGTATAAAAAATATAAAAATGTAAACTAGACATTAAAAAACTAAACGAGCAATCATAAATTAATTAAAATATACAAGTGTTCATCGCGTATGTGTGTGTGTGTGTGTGTGTGTGGACTTCTACTTCATATCTAACTTCAACAATGTTATGAGGATAATCTATTTATGCTTTCTGCAAAACATTTTCCAAATTAAATTGATTATATTAGAAAATATTTTTTTGAATTCTAAACATTATCTATAATATGTATTCATATACATGGCTCCATTTCTTCTTGTTGAACATCAAGATGAAAATCTCTAATTACATTATCATCACTTGTTCATTCATGTGTTCCTTCGACAGTTCATTATGACGAGTATCATCTTCAATGTGATTATATTTTCTCTTGCGCTCCCTTTATTGCTCATGATTATTCAAGTTGTAAAGGTTTTTAAAAATTAAACATTTTATAACAAAAAATATAATTTCAAACATCAAACATTAAAGCTCAAAAATATTTTTTTTTAAAGAAATAAAAAAATATATATATATTTTATAATCATATCTTAAAAAACTTGGAAAAAAATTGCTCAATCAACCAAGTTGATTTAAAATAAATTTTGGATAAAAAGTAGATTTTAAGCACAAGTTAAAAAAAAAATTGATCTTGAAAAAATTTTCTTGAGAGAACCTTATTTATGACAAAAATTATTCAAAACCAATATTGACTTTGAAATGAATTGTTTAAGAAAACTTACATTCAAAAAATATCTCTTTGATATAGGAAGAAATTGTTTATGAAAACCTCCACTTTCAAAAACATTGTTGAAGAAGATCTTCAATTTAGAAAATGTTGCCCCAATAAGTGAAAAATAGCAAAATTGTTGCGCTGATAAAGTGGAAATAGTGAAAATGTTGCCCCCCCCCAAAAAAAAAAAATTATGAAAATGCAGAGTGAGATTGTTGCACAAATGTGTTAAAAGCATTTCAATCGAAAAAATTTATATCTTTTCACACCAAATCGTTATGTCCCGCCATTTTGTCTGGCCAACGAATGTTTGATTTTCAACTTTTTTTCCAAAAAGATGTTTTCAACCGAAATTTATTTTTTACATCAAAACTAACTTTCGATCGAAAACACCAACTTTCGGCCAAACTATTAGTTCGACAAAAAACCTGCACCTATGTTACTTTTTCATAAAATTGTCACTTCTTTTTAGCTTAGTCCAACTTTGGAAGGAGAATACTCCTTAAAATATTGTGTGTCTAGTTTTGGAACTAATACAAATATTTTTAGAATTAAATTGACTTTCATTTGATACAATGTGTATTCAATTTAATTGTTTTTTAGTATTTCTAATTAATTTTTGTAATGACCCTAGTTGGATAAATGTTTAAGAATTATAAAGTCAAAATTAATTGGGGGATAAATTGTCTTAACAAGGTATTAATTAAACGAATATTGATCTAATGATATTAATTAAGTAAATTATTAATTAATTAAAGGTTATAATAGTGATTAATTAATTAAATATTTATTTACAAATTACATTTAATGACATGAGAAATAAATTTAAGAGATCAATGATATATGTTATAAAATGGTTACGTACCCAACAAGGGATAACCTGTTAATCCTGAGAAGATAAAACATTAAAGGAGGGATCAGGGACAGGGACGAGGGCAGGTAAGGGAGTAAAGGCATGGGTCGGTGAAGGAGGAATAAGGAAGGGGGGAGGTTGACGTGAGGGGGCATTCGACGGAGGAGGGATTCTGGGAGGACTGTGAGGATTAGCAGGGAGCAGAGAGTTTCTGGTTGTGGCATTTTGATCAGTTGAGGCACCGGGTTGCTGGAGGTTTTGGGCACAGGGGCCAAGATATCCATAGATATCTTGGAGCTAGGTAGTTTTCCTAGTTGGCAGGGAGGAGAATAGGTTTGGGTAGTTATTTTTTTGTTTGTGGCAGTATTGGTCTTTGCATCAGGTAGCGGGAAGGAAACAACAAGGCAGCAAGGCAATAGAGATTAGCATCAGAACCAGGTAAGTTGTTAAATTTATGTATTGTTTCATTCTACCAATGAAATCATTAATCATTGATAAATTTAAGTTACTGAAGTTTCTATTATGAAGATTGTTGTTATGTTATGAAGTTATTATCTCAGTTCATGAAATAAATTGCTTATGAAAGTATGTGATGTTTAAAATTTATCTGGTTGTTACATTTGGTATTAGAGCGTCTTAGTTTGAAATCTAGGCCTGAGGGCCAAAACCCCAAACGTTAGCTCGATCCACGCTTAACCTGCAAGAAAAACACATCAGTTTGCATCTTAATAGATTGTGTCAAGCAACATTAAGCTTGACCCAATATGATTGATAAAGTATCAGAAAATATACTCAAGGTAGTACCCCTACATTATCCAAGAAAATGGTCTCATATATATCACAAGCAATCACTTTGGGCAATACCCTTTAACTGGATCATATATGACTACTACAGTATTAGTCTGAATATTCAAAGGAATGCCCTTTAAAATAGTGGCAGCAAACCAGATAGTTTGAAGGATCACTTCCCACAAAATGGCTACCCTTAAAGCAGCCTGATAAAGCCATTAAGCACGAAAAACAGAGGTGATAACTTAATTTATTTGAGCAATACTTGTCAATGAGGTTTCGAGTAGAATAGACACCTGAAATCGATGAAAATGTCGAGGAAAGCTTCTATCTAAGGCTTGAAGTTGTCAAGATTCAATAACTACACGAATTATACTATATAAAATGCAATAGGACTTTTGCAAGACCTCAAAAAGGCCTACTTCATCTCGAACTTACCTAAATGAGGAACTGCCAATGCACAGTCGGAAAAAGGAAATTTTGAAGACTTGTATTGCGTGAGAATGGTGTAAACTACTTGCCTATATTAGCCTCGATAAATTTTAAATAATGTAAAATAGACCAATACAAATTTTAACCTTGCCAAGAAAGCAATTTTAACACCACGTAATGTTTCATGCAACTAATTGTTATCCCAAAGGAGAGCTGTCCATTACGCAGGAAAACGGATCTAAGTCGTCAGATCTCGGGCAGATACCCGACAGCCGTCGGATCTGCAGGGAGTTGCGAGGGAGTTAAGTCCTCGAGGACAGAAGGAGAAATCCCGATGACAGGTGTGAAGGCATTGGGATATCGACGTTCGTGAAATCGAGATTCACGAGGTTGAGGAAGTCAGGACATTTTAAGTCTCGAAATAACGGGAATGATCTGGACCGTCCATTTGAGGAGACACGTGGCAGAGATTCAATGACCCGTCGTTATATCAGCTAGTGAGGTTTTGAGTTGACAGAGGATTTCTGTCACCGGAGCATCGAAAACTCTGAAACAGCGAGAGGCGATCAGGATTGTTCATTCTTGGGATGCATGGCAGTGATCGGAGCCATCGGGAAAGGTCCCGACAGGAAGTCGTCCATCGAGAAATCAGGAGTCGGGAAATCGTGGATCCTGTGGACGAGTGATCCTTGCAGTTCGGAAACGCGATGCCCGATTTTTCGAAAAGTGAAAAGATCTGTGGTGGAAGCTAGTTGTCATCGTAGATCAGGATATCGAGAGTCCCGAGAACATAGCAACGAGAGTTGTGAAATTGCGAAACGCGATTTCCCGATGGGCCAAGGGACGACGTGGGCCACAGAAGGGTCAACAGTGGATAGGTGGCAGATTGCATCGTGGATCGGAATATCACGAGTTCCGTCGACAAAGTGTCCACGCACTACAAAACTGCGAACTCCGAAACCCCGAAAGGAGGGAAGGTCGTGATCACGGGGAAATGGTCACTTGGGCCGAGAGCTTAGCTCAGAGGGCTAGCCGAAGTTACTGTGCATCGAAATTCAGAGTTTCGCAAGTCCAGAGGACATGCGCGTTTCAGCATAGAAAACCCTGAATCCCGACGAGGAGTATGACTGAGGTCATATGGGAGGAGGTCACATGGATCATTGGTTTAAGCTATCGGGATTTAGGGAAATCGGAGTTTCAGGAAATACGATGACGAGAGACACGCCCTTATAGAACCGCGAACCCCGAAACCGCGACATAATTAACTTAACCCTTAAACCTTTGTTAAAAAGAATTAATTAATTGATGTTTTAATTAAGACTTAATCACATCGCGAAATCGGAGATTGGGGTTTCGTGATTCAATTTACATAGATCATTTGTTACGGAAAACCCTGAATCCTGATTTCTTTAAACATTAAATGAAAAACTTGCAAATTTAAAGTTATAACCCGCTTTAAATAAATTTTTAAAGGGGCGCTGAAAATTTATATTTTTATAAATTTTAACCATTCATTGTCCAAAGGTAAACAATAAAAGGCATTGCGAACAGGTCACATGGACCTCAGTATAGCTGGAAGGGCTAACACTCAAGGAAGAGGCGTATTGGGTATCGGGACATCGGGAATCCCGTAGATACGGGGTTCATGCATTTCGATATTGCGATGTCCGAAACCCTAATAGGGGAAAAGGCTGTGACCTTCTGGTATGATAGCCACATGGGCCAAGAGCATAGCCCGGTGGGCTAATGCGCAAAGTACCGCATCGATAGATCGGTAATCGGGAGACTGTGAGGGTAGAGGTTCTTGACAGCGAGAGTTGCGAAACCCCGAATCCCAACAGAGAATAGGACTACGGTCACATAGGAGAGGGTCACATGGACCAAAGCATAGCCAGGGGAGGGCTAAGGCAGAAGGTAGAACATCGGCATATCAAAGATCGGGAGTTCGTGAGGACAGAGAACTCCCAGCATTGGGCATAAGGAAACCCCGAAACCCGAAACTGAGTCGGGAATTTAACGATTAGGTGCAAAAGACCGTGGGCAATACGGGAAGAAAATGTATATGCATACATATACACCCATATAACTACATGCATATACACAGATGAATAAATTTATAAATACAAAAGAAATAAATTGAAAGCAAAACACCGAAATTCATCCAGAGCTGGAATTGCAAGCAAATCATTTTTATTTTGCGCTGCAAAGGAGGAAATTACCATTCATTACCACAACATAAGAAAGGTTTATGTAAATTCTTGAATCAATCAACTCAACGTTCTTAATGAAGGTACTGAAGCTGTGCACAAGCTGGCGGACGGAATCGTACCCCTTACCATACCTAAGAGCGAACTCCGCAAAGTGTACAGACTTGGGATTGGTTCCCGATATTTTAAAGAGACTGGACTCCAGGTCATGGATCTTGTGAATGACCATATCAATATACTCAGTTTCTGCAAATGGTCTGGCAACAGATACAACAATACCCAGCACTAGCAAAGTGCTCAGAACAATGGCGAGGAGGCGAGCCATGGCGGGCGAGATTCTTGGAACCTCAGACCAGAGATACGACAAGATCTGTGGTGGAGAAAGAATGACGCGAGGAAAGTCCTAGTGGATGAGAAGGTGGAGGCAGAGGAAGGACGCGTAGGGATTCGAAGAGCTGACAGGTGTAGAATTTTAGGGTTAGATACGAGGGAACTAGAGGAAGCCAGGCGGGCACGTGGAATCCATGCGTGACCGAATCCATGTGTGTCTGATTATTTATTTTTATATTTTAAAGTGTAAAAATAATGTAAAATAAATTAGATAATTTAGTATAAATAATTTATATATAAATAAAGGTCAAGTTAGTTTAAATTAAAGTAAAGATAATTTGAGTAAATTGGTGTAATAATAATTTTAAATTAATTATTTTATTTAAGTATAAGGTTAGCCTACCTTAAAGTAATTAATGATGTTAGGGCTTAGACTAGGACAAACGGGAAGGAGGTGGCATATGCACTAGGAAGTGATGAGTAAAGCACAAGGCTAACGTAGCTACAGAGTATGGGAACCAATAATTCTTTTCGCAAGGGCGAAGAAACCAAGCTTAGATGCTTAATCCTAACCCAAACTTAGCCAATCCCCTAATGGAGTAATGTCTGTTTACAGACAAGTAAAAAAAACTTACGCCTAACCCTATTTCTAAGTTTAAGTAGCACCAATTTGAAACGTCCTGGAACTCACCCTGACAACTTGGGGGGGGTGATGCAGGTTAAGGCATACAAGATGGTCAGGACTCGAAGGGGTCGAGGTGGGGGAGCATCGTCACGGGCACCGCCAACACCACCAGCACCACCATCACCATCGCCCGAATTAGCCCTCATACTGCGCTCGTTGGAAGCCATTAACGAGACTTTAAAGGGGCGCCAACCAGCAGGGACTGAAGTGGAACTCCCACCGTCTCGAACGAGTAATCCAGAAGAATCAAGGGACTCAGGGGGAGAACTTCCACCTGAAGACATCACGCGAGAGTTGCAGAAGATCAAACTTCTGGAGTTTGTCGGGGGTCACGCCTGTGAATGCGCGGAAGCATGGTTGGAAGGCATGACAAGGTGTTTTTCCTTAAGGGACTATGCGCCCAACTCAAAGGCTAAGATCACAATTTTTAAGTTAAGAGACGGTGCCTTGAACTGGTGGGGCAACTTGGAAAGACAACTACACCTTACCCCAGACACAGTATCTTGGGAACTTTTCGAGGAGAGGTTCTGAAGGAAACATCTACCATCATACTACGAGGAACAATAGGTAGGGGCATTTCATGCCTTAGTACAAGGAAACAGAACTGTAGAAGAATATGAGATCAGGTTTATGGAACTGGTCAAATATGTTTCGTATATGGACAATGACCAACGACAGGCAGAGAGCTTCATCTATGGATTGAACCCTAAAATAAGAGATATGGTGCGGATGTGGAAACCGTCTTTAGTAGCGAAGGCGGTGGAAAATGCGTGTTACGCGGAAGAACATATGAACTTGACTGGGGGTACAAGACCGACATTTCCGCATCGCCCAGGATTCGTAGGGAAGGCCCCGAGGACATTTCCTAGGGGAGGGGGCTCAAGGCCACTGCCATATGGTAACAGAGTCTTGCCAAGGATAGTAGCTGCATTGATTTCAATGGCAGCGAGTGCAGCATCTCATTCATCGCCAACGGTGCAGACAGGACCACGACCATCTCAGAGAACAACGAGTAGGGGCAGGAGTTCGAGGGGAAGGAACTCATTTCAGAGACAGCCACATAACAACTCACAAGTTCAATCTCATGTTACCTGTTGGAGGTATGAAGGACCCCATTACCAGCGTGACTGCCCAAAGTTACAATCAGGGTTCGTACATAGAGAAGGAAAGGCACCGATAGGGAGAGCAAGTAGCAACCACCAGATTTACGCAGTGGTTAATAACCGCCAGGCCGAACATCAATCCACGGTGGTGGAGTCATCAGGTACGCTAAATCATGTCAATGTTAAGATTTTGTTTGATTCTGGTGTGACAGATAGTTTCATTTCACCATCTGCATTAGAAAAGAGTGGGTTGGAAGCCTACGAGCACGATGACTTTAAACAAGTTGAGATGGCTTCGAGGGAAAAACAAGTTGTAGGGCCTAGTGTCGATAATTGTATAGTAGACCTAGGAGTGTGCACTACCAGGTTGAAGGTATACGTCACTGCTCTTGGGGCATATGACCTAATCATTGGAATGGATTGGTTAGCAACTCATCGAACTTTGGTAGATTGTTTCGCAAAAAGGGTGCTTATTGTCAACGATGAAGGAAAATCGGTAGAGATCCAGGGTGTACAGAGAAAAGTTTCATTACGCTTTATATCAAATATGAAGGTCAAGCGATGCTTGAGACAAGGGTGTCAAATTTATGTAGTGGAAGCAGTGAATGAAAGGAAGAGACCCTCATTGGGTCAGTACCCGGTATTGTCAGAACTTCAAGATGTTTTTCCGAACGAGTTACCAGGGTTACCTCCTGAGAGGGAGCTTGATTTTACTATTGAGCTAAAACCTGGTGCAGAACCAATATCCAAGACTCTGTATTCAATGACGGCACTGGAACTTTGTGAATTGCAAATGCAGTTGAAGGAGTTACTAGACTTAGGGCTAGTAAGGCCCAGTGTCTCACCTTGGGGCGCACCAGTAATTTTTGTAAAGAAGAAGGATGGATCCTTACGACTGTGTATAGACTACAGGGACTTGAATCGTGCTACAGTGAAAAATAGGTACCCAATGCCGCGAATAGATGACCTCTTCGATCAGATGCAAGGAGCAACGGTATTCTCAAAGATTGATTTGCGATCTGGGTATCATCAGTTAAGGATTAAGGAAGGTGATATCCCAAAAACTGCCTTTCGAACTCGGTTTGGACATTATGAATTTTTTGTAGTACCTTTCGGATTGACCAATGCACCATCCGTATTCATGAGCCTCATGAACAGCATATTCCGGAAGTAATTAGACCATTTTGTACAAGTCTTTTTAGATGACATCCTCATCTATTCCAAGAATGAAAGAGAACACAAGGAACACTTGCGAATAGTGTTGTCCTGCCTAAGAAAGAACAAATTTTATGGGAAGTTGTCGAAGTGTTCCTTCTTCCAGAAAGAGATCCACTATTTAGGTCATATCATTTCCGATGAAGGAATCTCTGTGGACCCAGAAAAGGTAAAGGCCATTATGGAATGGCCAGTGCCGAAAAATGCCCATGAGGTGAGAAGCTTCATGGGGCTAGTGGGTTATTACCGGAGATTTGTGGAAGGATTCTCAAAAATAGCAAAACCCATCACCACTTTGCAATGCAAGGGGGTCAGGTCAGGTATGAATGGATAGAAGAATGTGATAGTGCATTCATTGAGATTAAGAGGTTACTAACTAGTGCACCAATTCTACGAGTGCTAGATATGGAAAAGGACTTCATGGTCTGCAAGGATGCCTCGAAACAAGGGTTGGGGGCTGTGCTAATGCAGGATGGAGGAGTGATAGCTTATGTGTCAAGGAAGTTGAAGAAGAACGAAGAGTTATACATGACTCATGATTTAGAGTTGGCAGCTGTAATGCTAGCTCTGAAACTTTGGAGGCACTATCTTGTGGGGTGAAACTTTGAGCTCAAAACAGACCATCAAAGTTTAAAACATCTCTTCACTCAAAGAGATCTTAATGCCAGGCAAAGGCGATGGAGTGAGTTTATGAGTGAGTACGATTTTGGTATTTCATATATAAAGGGAAAAGAAAATGTGGTCACAGATGCCTTGAGTAGGAGACCCGTATCTTCACCTTGGTAACCTTAAAGGTCAATCTGAGGGAACATGTGTTGACACAACTCCCATGAGACAGTGGGTATTTAAAGGTTACTTCAAACCTCCAGAGCGGGAGGCAGTTGGACCCAAAGTATGAAGGATATAATCTGGAAACAGATGGATTGTTAAGATATCGAGGAAGGATGTACATCCCTGAGACTGGGGATATTTGAAGCATCATACTGAAGGAAGCCCATAGATCACTTTATTGTGCGCATTCGGNTGCCTATAGTGTCAACAGGTGAAAGCCGACCACCATCACCTGGAAGGCCTCCTACAACCACATGATGTTCCTATGTCCAAGTGGGAAGTCATCTCTATGGATTTTGTTGTAGGGTTGCCGCTCACATCTCATAGACACAATGCCATTCTTGTGATAGTCGATAAGTTAACCAAGAGCACTCATTTCATTGCGGTTAGAGACACTTACGATGTTACTGATGTGTTACGAGTGTTCATAAGAGAGGTTATTCGTTTGCACGGGATACCTAAGAAGATCATTTCAGATAGGGACTCCAGATTCACTTCTAGGTTTTGGACAATTTTACAGTCAGCGTTGGGGACTCAGTTGAACTTAAGCATAGCTTATCATCCTGAAACAAATGGGCAAACGGAGAGAGTAAATCAAGTTATGGAAGACATGCTTAGGATGTATGTAATGGATAATCAAACCCAGTGGGAGAAGTACCTACCTTTGGTAGAGTTTGCCTACAATAACAGTTATCATAGTTCCATCAGAATGCCACCCTACGAAGCTTTGTATGGAAGGCCATGCAGAACACCATTGAGTTGGGATAGACTAGAAGACCGAGTAACAGTTGGGCCAGAATTGATTCAGGAAATGGAGGAACAGGTGATTCAGATCAGGCAGAGACTACAGGAAGCACGGGATAGACAGAAAAGTTATGCGGATGCACACAGGACCAACCGAAGTTATGAAGTGGGA
>JASDQU010103115.1:7391-20224 GCA_032191745.1 Picea mariana
GCTTCTTTTTCATTTTTGTATTTTTTCTTTGAGGTAGTTGAGTACCAAGGTTTATATATTATTGAGTCCCAAACACCAGATCCTCTTGACTTCATATACCATTTCATTCTTTCCCTCCAAGAAGATTAGTCTGTTCCATCAAATAAGGGAGATTCATTTGTGGAGAGAGCCATTTTTCCACCCATTTCTTCAGACTCTACCTTCCAATGTTTAAAACTGTGTTGAAGGCACCCACTCTGATACCAATTTTTGAAACATACACTGAAACTGAGAGGAGGGGGGGTGAATTAATGTCTAGAACTTTTAACTACTTTTCATACTTTCATAGATTAACTGAATTAACTGAATAAGATATATGAAACTCAATTAATTATTCATAAACATGTATAACATAAATTGTATGAAGTAGATAAAATATCTTTCTTTCATTTATTTAACTTTAATGAAAAAATGAAATCAATCCTTTAATATCTTCAACTAAATATGAGAGATCAAACTCTCTAATACAAGACCCAACTTGTAGTTTCGAGATCCAACTGAGAAATGAGGAATCCAACCCTCATAAAAAGACTCATCTTGTAAACAAGAACCAACCTAATAGAATGAACTTCCAGTCGATCCAATATATATATATATATATATATATATCCACCGAGACCCTTTATTTTCACCACAATTTTATGTTTATATAATATTCTAACATGTATATATTGAATCCATGTGTATTTTCATTATAAAACAGTGCACCGCTTCATTTAATTAATTATAAGTATTTTTTCATTAAGCCTTTTATTTATTTTAACTAAAAATACTTCAAATCCTTTGTAGTCTTAATTTGCATTTAATCTTTTCTGTTTAGTTTCATGTTATAGATTTATTAATTTTTGTAGATAGGTGCTTCCTTCAAACCATTTCTATCTAGATTCTCATGGTCTTAAGACCACGATTTTATTAACCTTAGCACCTCTTCTCTTTCCTTTTTCTTTTACTCCGGAACTTTACCTTATCATATGACCGATGGTACGTCAATACCATTTTTTGTATGCACACTATCGAGGAGTGGTTTTACTCCTAGTTTCTTTTTGTGTGTGTTTCCTTCAGTAAATGCCGTGTGTCCCTTGGTGGGTTTTAGCAATAACACCACATGCGTAATTCATTCTTTACTAATCCTTGTGCTACTTTTAATGCATTATCATTCTCCTCTGTTGATCTATCTTCCTGACGGACGGATAGATCTTCACATCCTTGAAACTCTGTTGATTCCTTATTTCCTTCAAGTTTTGGTTATCAACAATATCGAATTAATAAATAGTTGAAATGAACGATTCTCATTCACTCTAGGACTTTGACGATTCATGACTACGGAAATCTATGTTAGTAGAACTTTGAAGTAGTTCAATTCCTTCAAATATTTACCTAGCGAATAAGTCATAAAATGGTGATGACCACTTGCTGTTAGTTAAAACTTCATGCTTAATCTATTCTTCCACTACGCTTGATCTAACGATCATGAGAGAACATGAAGTATCTTATATCAACGACCAACATTGGTTCGAAAATTCACCCTTCGACGCTTCGGGAATGTTTTCTAGTAGGAGATGTTGAACATCCCTGGAGGTTGGAATCCCAAAGTGACATGGCTTGTTGACGTCAATGTTGATGTGGCACTGGTTGAGTGGCTTCCAAGTGTCACCTTGATTCATGAATTTAGTATACCGAATGTACCAAATAGACCTTGACACTTGTCACCAATTGATTGGACCACATGTCATCTTTGTCTTCTGCCACATGTCTCCCTCCTGGATTATGGATTTGCACTTCGTGGCTTCGAGATTTTTAGTTGTTTGGGAATCTTCATAATCCTGGAGTGGTCAACGTTGGGCTAACTATTCCTTCCCTTGCACGATCAAATGGTTCAGGGGAATCTTCATTATCTGAAGCTCATTCTTGATCGGATAGCTAGTGGGACTTTGGAGATTCTGGGACTCCAGGATATTATGGCTCCTTTCTACATCCATTTATCACTGAAGTTCCTAATATTTTTTTCCACCGTTTGATATTTCCTTGTCTTAATCCAATGACCTCTATTTACTTTGGGACTTTGTGCCTTTGACCCCACTTATCTTATCCTTCCACTTTATGTCGATCAACATTTGGTGGGATCCGACGATCAATTGGAGTTCGTTACTTTGGGGATTCAGCCTTCGGGTATTCCTACATGATTCAAAATTCTTTTCACTGGAGTGGTTAGTGTCGGATTTGACTACTTGATCCAATGGTTGAGAGTTCACCTGTAGGGATATTAGATCGACGATCTGCATGAGTTCAGTTACTCTGGGACTCCGAGATATTGTGGCTTACCCTGTCCTTCCACTAAACTCGATCATATTTTTGAGAAATCACCTGAAGTCCCTCCTTGATCTAAAGACTGAGGGGATTTCATGACATTGTAATTCTGCCTTGTCTCCAGTTTTCCGAAGTGGTGAAGTGGTGAACTGTTGAAGTTATTTTGTCTTCTACTTGATCCAATGGTCTATATTTCTATTGCTTCAGATCTGATGGTTGAGATTTAATACTTCCCAACCTCTGACTTCACCTTGATCTAACGATCCTAGATTATCCCGAACTGAGAATGAACAGATCATGTAACTTGATCCTTTATAATGGATTCTTCTATGTAGGATTTGTATTCTGCATGATCTGACAGTCTAGGATTTTCCCGATAACTACATCAATGAACATGATTCTTCCTTGATTCTTTTGGAGTTTACTGTGGGGATTTCAATCATGATAGAACTTTTCTAATGCGCTCTCCCTTCTGATATTTCCTTCATCCTTTCCATGCTCTAATTTTGTGTGTGTATTCTTTGTAAAATCTCCCCTCTATCTCTCCTAAGATTTAGGAGCACAGGATCATTTGTTGATCCTATCGTGATGAACAATGATAAAAAATTGTTTCTTCCCCAAGGTGATCTTCCTCTTTCCCAATGTGACCTTCCTTTCTCTCCAATCACTGTACATGTTTGACTCATGTTTCCATCAATGAAAACACACAATAAATAATGCCAACAGTCAAATTGTTATTCAATTATATTTTTTAATAAATTTGATGGTGAAAACCTGTCTCGGAGCCATCAAACCTTGGAATGTTTGAAAACGATCTTGCTAGTGGGAATTCCTCGGGAATAAAATTTATGACTGTGAAAACCATTTGGGAGAAATTAGACAGATATTGTTTGAAAACTAGCTTGTTGGAAGGCAAGGTTTTCCAATAAAATAAGAAATAAACCATTCCATCGAAGTTTCTCTTTGAATAAATATTCCCAAGTTTCATTGCTCCATCAAAAGGTTGTTCCAAATCTTAGTCTACAACTCATATTGTGATCCAATATTCTAAGATCGACATTGTTCTTTCTCGCATAATTTTATATCATCATGGACCATCTTATAATTGTTGCAAAGCACATGGACTTATTAGGAAGGTGTAGGTATGCTTATTCTTTATTTTATTTAATCTAAATTCATTAAATGCTATGGATTTGTATAATTTGGAAAAACACTTAGGACTTTGTCCTACATCCTTATCTTTTTCCATTTCTCAAGCATGGGAAATATCTTCAATTTTGAGGGGGACACTGTCACCTTTACATCCCATAACATTCCCTCACCATTCTTGTTCAATTCCACTCCAATTCCATGCATGAGAAGAAGTACAAGTTGCCCTATTGTTGCTACATAAGAACCAACAATAGGAAGCCTTACTTTTTTTACACAAGAACCAAAAGTAAGAACATTATAATACCTTATTGTTGCCACACAAGAACCAATAGTAAGAGAAAAATAAGGCATTGTTGTTTTTCCACAAGAACCAACAACGGAAAAATAAGTAGTTGACAATGACTAACCTAAAACATTTTTGAAAAAGAAGAACACACTCCTCTAACATCCAACATTTGCTAATTCCATATCTCTCTTGACTAACTAGTGAGAATTATTAGGTCCACATAATTGAACCAGAAGTCATACTGCATTAAAGATGTTTTTGAGTATCATATCTTCCAATATATCATAACCCATTTGTAGGTNTTCATGAGGACATGCATAATCCTCAGTTTGGGGGGTGGGGAGGGGGGGGGGCGGGGTGGATTGTTGTGAACTCCATATTTAGTGGAAGAGTATTATAGTTGATGATCATTTTTTTTCTTCTCTACGAAAATGTTTTCAGTTTGGAGGAGTAAGGATTGTTGTGCATTCCATACTTAACACAACATTGTTTTCTTGTCCTTTCCATTTGATAGAAAAGTATTTAGTTTTGGGAGAGAAGGGAAAAATGTTACCTAGAGAGGAATAGGCTTATCCATAATAACCTATAGCATAAGAAGCTTCTATAGAATCCATTCGTATATAAATATTTGTTGTCATACAATAGGACAAGTATGCTTGAAACATTTCACAATAAATAAGTTTGTAGTTTGAGAGAAAATGGTTAAAGAAGTTTGTTGCAACACCTTAAAGTTTACTGCAACTCAATTAGGTTTTCTATAGATTCACTATAATTTCCCAAGGATGCTAATTTTGAAGTTTGAGGAATGGTTCATGACAACTTATAGCAAGCAAATCATGCAAGGAAAAGCAGAAAAATGTTAACAACAGAGAAGGGCATGCAGTGGAAAGAGAGAAGCATATGTACATCTTGATTGATACTAAGTTTCAGGAGGACATGCAACATATTTAGTTTGGTGTATATGATGATCCGCATAAATGTCATCTTTTTACATCCTCTTCTCCCTATTTTTAATCCATCTTCACTTACCTATGACCATGCATTAGTCCATTTTAATGCTTATGTGGAATATTTAGACCCAAAGTGTTTTCCATTGCATTTCATTAGAATTTTGTATGAATTTTAGTGAAATATTAAAGAAATAAAATATTTTTCATTTATCTTTGGAAAATGGGTTAGTTTGTTGGTTGTTGCAGAACTAGTTGTCATTGTTTTTACTCCTACAAAAGAAACTCTACGAAGTGGGTACTTGAGATTTTTAATATGAGGCATAATCATGTCAACATAAGCCTATCCAAATATCTCAAAAACTCAAATTGTACTTTTTGAGAAATTGACATTTTATTACCTGCTACAACACTGTTGCAACACAGTTGTTGCAACACCAACAAAAGTTTCTAAAACACAAACAAAAGTTGGTGCAACACCTTAAAGAAGTTGTTGTAAAACCAAAATAAGTTTTTGAAACACATTTCTAGTTGTTTCAACACCCTCTAGCTACATTGCTACAACATGTTTCCAGTTGATGCAACACCTCACACAACACTCACACAAGTGATGTTTCCAGTTGTTGCAACACCTCACACAAGTGATGCAACATTGTTTCTAATCCTAGGAAAGTAGTATGGCTCCAAGGAAATCAACACGTCTCTAGTTGTTGCAACACCCTCTAGGCGCATTGCTATGACATGTTTCCAGTTGTTGCAACATAGTTGTTGCAACACCATTGTTGCAACACCAGTTGCTACAACACCTCACAAAAGTGTTACAATATTGTTGATAATCCACGAACAATATTATGTCTCCAAGGAAATCAATCATCAACCAACACTAACCATGGAAAATAAAATTTATATGGTTTAATTATGAATAATGGATTTTCCATGTGCATAAATCCATTTTTTCTACAATTTCATATTTTCCATTTTAATTTTGGTGGATGTAATTTATTTGTCGGCTATCTCAAATCATGATTTTAATAGTTTGAAGACATGTGAGGCATTTTGTTGGTGGATATGGGAGCATATTTTATTTTCTACAAATATTTGAAGATCTGCGTTGAAGATATCATGGATCTAGGAAGTCAAACACTATTAAAATTCATTTGGGATGTGTTTTGACCAAATTGTTATAACTACCAACACATAATTTTATTTTGGTATCCAAAATCACCCTAAATTCAAGAGGAGTTAGCAAGAATGTTAAATACATAATAAATAATAAATAAATTTAAAATAATAATAAAATTGTAACATCCCGTTCTACTAAGTACACATTTATTGACATATTCTTTGAGGACACTTGCGTGTGAGTGATCTAGTTATGGTATATTATGTTTTTTGTTGATTATGGGTTATATATGATGATGATGGTGTATTGTGGCTTATGTTTATTATGATGTATATATATTGGTAGATGCTATTGACAAGTTTTCCTGAGTGTACAAGATACATGATAGGTTATGGATGCTGATGGAATCAATGGACTTCCTTGGGCTCCAAATTGAGTTAGGGAGTGGATTGTATTTGTTTGAGTATTTATTTTTACACACATGTGATATATGATTGATTTCAGTATGATTCATGTATATGGATTATTGATAGTTTTGGTTAGTGGATGAAGGCTTGACAATGATTTCTAATCCGACTCACATAAGGAGTAAAGGGGTCATGCATAGGAACTGGACATTGAGGGAGAGGTGTGGCATCGTCCCCATCATAGCCTACTATCACTCTCACCATGACCTAAAGTGTAGGTTAACGATTACCTAGTTCGAGAGGCCCACGATGTCATGAGGGTGGACTGAGACAGTCACTCATGAATATTTCTAAGGGGCGTGTAATAAGGGAGATTCCTTATTCCTTAGAATCCCTTAGTCTAGCGCAAGGTCGAACAAATGGAGTGTTGACTCCAAAGGGTTAGAAAAAATTCCAAAACTAGTCTAAGGCAAGTGGCACCCTTGGATCATAGAGGTGCGTCTTGAAGGGCACGTCGCGTAATTAAAACTTGAGTCAATAAATCTAGGTGCTCTAGAAAACATTGAAATGATTAGACCTTGTTAGAATTAAATAATTAATTAAACTGTAAATTTTAATTAAATCCTAACAAAATTCTAAGCCTAAGTATAAGACTAAGTCTAAGTCTAAATTTAAATAAAGGATTAAATGAATTATGACACAAGTTAAAATATTTGAGAATATAATCAAACTCTAGTAAAAAGGTGAATACAATTTAAAGGTTGGATAAAATGCACATGTGTGCATGAAATTAATAAAATGGATTTTTAAAATAGAAGAAATTAATAATACGAGAAAATAGGAGTATACATGGAATAGAATCTTGAGTCATCCTACCACTAGTCTAACTAGAAGAAGTCTCATAATCCAACTCTAACTAATATCTAGTTAGGAGACACTCATTAAATGAGAATTTGGGGAACAAATGGACAACTAAGAGAGAAAATAGGAACACATTGGGGAATGTGATGGAAATTTGATTTTTAAATAAAATAAAAATGGTAATTACTTGTGCAACTTAGGGAGAGTGTGACAAGTGTGTGGGTGAATAATATTAATTAATTTAATCTAAAAATTTAATTATTTGTGCATGAGGACATGTGTCAATGAAGAAATTTCTATAAAGCAAATGGGATAGAAGGGAATTCTCTCACTTATTCTTGGTAATGTTATGCTGCCAAAATTGTTTGGACTTTTTTTTACTTGTGAGAGTTGGGATACCAAGCTTATATAAAGAGTGGAAGATCTTCCTTGCAAGGCAAGCCTTGAAGCTCTTGTTGTTGGTTTCTTGTGTGTGGCCCCTTTGCGGCTCAGGGATCTAAGGGGGAAGAAGAGTACCCCTAGCATTTGTTGGAAGGTATCGGTGAAGTATTTGTTATTAGAAGGCGGGAGAGGAGAAGGAGCACAAGACTTGGGAGGATATCCTCAACCCACCATTTACATCGGTTCTGATATTTTATATTTTGAATATTTTTATTGTAGCAATGAGCAATTTGTGTAGTAGAAATTCTGTTTTCTTCTCTTATTTGTGTTGAAATTTTGGAACTATATTTGTATTGATCACTATATCCAAATGTAAATCTCAGTGATAGAATTTTATTGGATTGCTACAATATTTTATTCAATCCATAAGCCTATTCTCAAATGGTTATTGTATTTTAAGTTTTCTTACTGAATACGAAGATTGTGGGTTCGTTGCCAGTCCAAATGCATTTTGAAAGGTAGAATAATCGGATCTTGTAATACTATAACATTCCAGAAGTTTTAAAATATGTTTTTCCATGGTAAAATGGACAACCCAATTTGGGATATCGTTGTATCTTTAAAAGTTTTTCATTTCAAAATTTATATCCCACTTGGTCATTATATTCTATTATGAATTCTTGAGTTTGTTTTTTGGGTAATAGTAGATTAATTTACAAATTGTTGAATTGGAATTGTCTTGGTCATCATGAGTGTTAGCACTATGTAAATTGCTTACTGAAGAAGAAAATCACGAAGGTAACCACAAAACCACTTAAGAACTGAAACTAGCCCTTTCAGTTTAGAGAGGGATCTCTCTTGTCACTTGGTGTCTAAAAGATAAGTTTTATTTTTAGGATTAATGGATAGATCTTTGATTAGATGAAGATATTTATGAATTTTTCTGGAAAGAAGGAAAAGGAATCTGTTGGGAAATGGAGTCAACTTTGAAGGAAATGGAACTATCGGTGATTGGTGGGTAGAACTAGCAAGGACGAAGATGCTATATAGGTGATAATATTTTAGGTTTTTAACATATTGTCGTTGTATGATGGAAGAAAGAGAAAAAAATCAACTACATTCAGAGCACCAACTAAGATGAATTCTAATTGAGTTAAGAAGAGATAATAGTACTTAAATTGCTTGAATCTAAAGCATCAATATCATATGAATTTAATACCATTAGCTTTCCAATCTAAGTATATAAGAGTTGTAGATGAAATGAGAAAGAAAATAGGAAATACATACATGAGAGAGAAACACACACTTTAGATCACCACAACAAGAATCTATGGTATGAATAATACTTTACTTCTGCACTAATATTTCATTTAACTTCTGAAAACTTACAAAATGTTCAAGACAAATGTACTCTATGCGTTTGCCAACCCTTTCTACATTAAAAATGATCCAATATAAAGGAAAAATCCATCCCTAATCTAGAGAGGTCAAACTTCAACATACTCCAATTTTGGATATGGTACATTGAAAAAGGAACAAAATTCAAACTACTTTCTAAAAATAGAAGTCCACTTTGACCAAATTAAATGCATAACAATATCTTGAAATTAAAGATTCTCCTACATATTTTCAAACTTTGGGACTGATGTGAGTCATTTAGTATAGCTGGATATGAATCTGAGGCTGATTTGAATACTGACTAGGCTCCCTGACACATTTGCGTAGCGATCTATTGTAGCTCGTTGTGTAGCTGTAAGCTACAATAGTTGTGTAGCAAGTTTACACAACAAATAGTCTTCTTCAATTAGCTTAACTCAGATGGTAATTGAAAAGTCTCTGAGGATGAATTTTTTCATTGTATCTTCCATCAAACATTACCCATCATTTTTCATCAAGCGTGTATTTAAAACACTTGTGTAGCGTGAGATCACTATGCAAGTTCTGTGCAATATTATTTTCCAAAAAAAAAAACTCAAACAAATTTGATCAAAAAGACAAAACTGTGAAAACATTGAGTCTATATTTCATCCATATTTGCAGGTAGGTCCAATTTTCCCCTGCCTTCATCATTAACTTTCATCCTTAATTTCAAAGTTTTATTTTCTTTCCTCGGTGACAAATTTTTTCTTTTCGGATTTCTCGATTGCCTATACAAAAGTGCATTTCTTCTCAATTTTGACTGGGCATTGAAAATAGCTACATAGACGTTTTTGATGGTTGTTCCACATTCATGAAGGTGTTTTTTAAACATTAGATATGTTGTTTTGTTCTCTTCCCTGAGCTAAATATTTAAATCACGTGCTTCCCTTAATTTCTTGCATTTTAGGTTCAGCAAATTGTGTATGTAGGGCAGATATAGGTAATCTTTTGGCAACCAATCTTGTGATTAGACTACTAAGTTTTGGTGTTTCATCCACCTCATCATCAAAGTGTAATTTCCTACCTTTTGTCTTGGCTTGTTGGCTTGGTGAAGAATCTTCATTTTATTTTCCTTTCCCAATATCCTATTCTGCATACCTTTTCTCTTTCCTATTTGAATCCTTAGAAGCCATTTTCTCAGTAGATGAGGGAGTGTCTCCTTTGGGGTCTAAAAGAATGGTTTTTGAAGATAGGAAAGAATCCCAATCCCTGTTTAATTTCTTAAGTTCTTCCAACACCAATAACTTTACCAGAGAGAAATGAAACAAACTGGTTTTAACCTTATCAACCCTAGCATGTACTTTGTCTGACATTTTATCTAAGCTTCTCTATAGGTAAAAAGGTAAATTTAAAGGATTTTGTCTTGTGAAATGCATTAAAATCCTATTATGATATTGGTATTCTCTATGAAACCTTCCCTCACAAGTGAAATATCTTTGAATCACTCTTAATAACTTTTCATAATTCTCCAATATGAATTCTCTTAGAATAGTAGCACCAAAATTCTGCTTTTTGTACTTAGGCTTCAAGAAATCAGTGTAGAAGGTTGAATCAAGAGGCATACCTTTGAACCATTTCTCCCCTTGAACTAGAATTTCAATTGCAGCAGCTACTGTCTCCTCTGACACCTAGAAAGTAATATCAACAATCTTTTTACGGACACCATTGAAGTTGAGGAAAAAAATCTTCGTTAACTGCACAATGAAACCTTGAATATTTTCGCAAAACTTATGCACCCAACCTCTTCAAAAGAAACCCTAAATGTTGGATCAAAGTTCACCATTTGTAAGATTTTTGGATCATATCTTAATGCACTCCCTCCTTTATTGTATTTCTTCTTCTCTTGAGTTTCCATACTGTAGATATAGGCTAAAAACACCAACACTGTTAGGGAAAAAGAGGTTCAATGGCTAAGGCTCCGACAGGGAACTTTACATAGTGAAAAGAAAGACTAGGGTTTGCACAACTGGATCAAAGGGACTCACCAATACAAGAAACAATTTTTAAATATCATGCACATAAACGCAAAATGTTTTTCGAGCAAAAAACAAAACACCTCAATCTTTGACACATGGGAATTTTAAGAAATAGAGGATGAGTAGCCTGTGACTACTGTGTAAAATTCGTGTAGCGATGGACATAGTTTTTGTAGCGGGTGGACAGATCTTGCGTAGTGGGTGGATAGAGCTTGCGTATCATGGGAGTTTTCTGAGTTTTCTATGGTAAAGGAGTCTGATTAATGGCAGAGAGCCTTTTGCAAGAAAAATGGGAGGGGAAAGATATTCACATACTGAGCAAACTCGATTTGAAAGCATGATTAGACCATTTGGAATGACATGACTGATTGGGTAGCACCATCCTTTGCGCAACGAATTTACACATAGTGTGAACATTTTGCAGAAAAAGTATGAAAATCACTTTGGAAAGATAATACATATGACATGATGAACTTTGATGACTCCCTACTTCTCATAATGTGTCATTATGTTCCATGACATCCTTTTTAAAACCTTTCTTTTAGACTTTAATTTATAACTTGACTCTTTTTTTTACATACAATCTTAGACCAATGACCAATAGACTAATGTTTTCACTTAAACAAGCTTTCATTAGAAAAATTATTTAAAGGAAAAACTAATTATCACACACTTAATGACTCAAAATAGGAATGCATTGGTCTTCCCAAGACCAAGGCATAACTTTTCAAACTCTTAACAAAACTATGACCCTACCTTGAAAATCATGACACTAAAATGATCTCTAATGGGGATGTTGTCCTCCCTGTGAGGCAATAAAGAACAATAGAACATGTGCCTAACAATTTGGATTTATTTATTGTTTGACCTTAACTCAAAAAGACTCTAAAAAAGGAAAAATGGACTGGAAAACTTTTTTATAGACTTGACATACACTAACAACAATTAACAGAACCTTAGGGCCTTCACCTGGGGCTTCAATTCCTATTGAATGATGACCTCAACTGCTATATCTGAAAATAAAATGGTTATTTACAATGAAATGAAAGATCAAAATGCTTTAAATAATGTATCATTTGATAAACCTACCATTCAGAGGCCTTCCACCAATGAGATCTCCATTGATTTCTTGTAGCAGATAAGCATTGCTTACATGATAAGCTACAATTATAAACGGTCCCGGGAAGAGGTGATCAAACTTTCCATGCTTCCCTTTATCTTCATTTCTTGCATCTCATTTCAGCACTAGATCATCTACCTTAAAACCATCAACCTTTTTCCTCTTATCAAACACCTTTTTCATTTTATCCTGATGCAATTGTGTGTTGTTGTATACTTCCTCTCCCATTTGTTGTACATGAATCACTTGATTAATATTTCTTTGAATATCATTTGGTTCAACCTCCTATTATTGTAGCAATTTCATAACTGGAAACCCTAATGAGGTAGGGAAAACTACATCTGTACCATACACTATCTGAAAAGGTGATGTAGCAATAGACCAATTTGTAGTAATCCTATCATCCCATAATGCATATATGAGTTTCTTGTGCCAAGAAATTTTTTTTCCTGTAGATTTTTTTTGATAATTCTTTTCAAACTCTTGTTGGATGACTTAGCTAATCCATTACCCTTTGGGTAATAGGTTGTGGAATAACCAAGAGTTACATTGTAATCATTACAAAAAATTTCCATCCTCTTAGACTTGAATGTTGCTTCATTATCATTTATTATTTTTACTAGAGAGCCAAACCTAGAAAGAATGTTACTTTCCAAAAATTCGATAATGACAACAGCAATAGCTTTTCTTGTTGGTACTGCTTCAATCCATTTAGTGAAATAGTTTGTAGCTATCAATATCCATTTATGTTGATATGGATATGATGGATGAATCTCTCCTATAAAATCAAGGCCTCATTGCCTAAATGGTGCTTC
>JASDQU010103115.1:31240-41317 GCA_032191745.1 Picea mariana
TTGACTATGTCATTAGTTTAGAAAGCCCTTGGTCTTTGATTAGATTTGTAGGATTTATCTCCAAATTGTATTCTAAAAAAAATAATATCCATTTTCCTCTTATTCCTTCAGTATCAGACTAGGTTAGAATATCTTTCACAACATTATTGGGCACAAAAGCAACAACATGAGAATGCAAAATGTAAATTCTAAATTCTTTCATGGATTTTACCAATGCATATGCTTTATTCTCCATGATGTTTTACTTTAATGGGGAATATCTTAAATTTATGTTGTAGTAGGATATGGGCCTTTCCAAATTATGTTCATTCTTCTGCAACAAGACCCCAACAATATTGTGTTCTGATGCAAAATAAAATAAGATGAATTTTTTTGCATAGTTTGGAATGGCTAACAGTGGTGCCTTAGTCAATTCTATCTTGACATCCTCAAAGTGTTTTCTATCTTCTGGAGTCCATTTTATCTCACTTCCTTTCCTCAACATGCTAGTAATGAAATTTATGATTTCTTCCAGATTGGGAATAAACCTCCTTGGAAAATTTACCCTTCCAAGAAAGGACTATACCTATTTTTTTCTCCTAGGAGTATCAATTTTCAGAATTGCAGATACCCTACTGGGATCTATATTTATTCCTTATTTTGAGATCAAGAATCCTACCCTCTTGCATTCCAAAGATGTATTTTTTAGGATTTAATAAAATGCCAAATCTCCTACACTTCTTAAAGACCTGTTTTAAATGTTTCAAATGCTCATCATCAGAATTTGAAAAAACAGTAATATCATCTAAATAAATGACAATGAACTTACCTTTTTCATGAAAAAAAGATATATCCATCACTCTTTGGAATGTTTACCCTGCATTCATAAGCCCGAATGGCATTTTGGCATACATGAATGTTCCCCAAGGTGTTGTGAAGGTTGTCTTCTCTTGATCAGTAGGATGCACCGTGATTTGGTTGTATCCAAAAAATCCATCTAGCATTGACATTTTCTGTGAACCAACCACTTTATTCAAAATGTAGTCCATCTTGGGAAGAGAATAGTTATCTTTGAGGGAAACCCTATTCAGATTTTGAAAATCCACACACAACCTAATTTCACCACTTTTCTTTCTAACAGGAACTAAGTTGGCCAGCCATTTAGAGAATCTCAAAGACACTATGATCATGGAATCAAACAATTTTCTTACCTCTTTCTCAATGAGTGGTAGCAACCAAGGATGATTTTAGGGGATAAATTTCACTCATGGGCTAATTTTCCATGGTTTTTCCTAAAATGATTCACCCAAATTTTATAGGATAAAATTATTTTACCTTAAAAATCACCAAAATTTTATAAAAACTATATAAAATCCCTAGAAATTTGAATATTTTTACAAAAATATCGCCAAACATTTATAGGTGGCATATGAAAGATTAGTAAGATTCACCAAGGTTTCTACATTTAAAAATAAATTTCCATCCTTAAAATCATCCCTAGTAGCAACAAAGGATCAATCCTTCTCAATTTTTGTTTAAATGTTTTTTGATCATCTCTAATTGGAATAACATGCTGAATAATATTTGTGTAATAAACTTTCGAATCTTCATAGATCCAAGAAAAAAAATCTGTAAACTCCTTCATTAAGTTGATATATCTCTCCTTGATTTATGGGCTGTGTCTTGGACAATTTTATGATTTTAGGTTTTTCCTTAGTTCCAATATTACAATCCTCTATTTCTTCATCATTTTGGGTGACTTTGGGATTCCTTGCCACGTCGTTACTGTCAAAGATCTTTTCTAGTGGAACCAAACCCTTAGGGATGAATTTTTTTTTGAGTTGAACAATGTCTCTACCAACAATCTGATTTAGGAAACTATCTACATTTGGAGACATGTCTGCACATTCTTCGTGATCAAACAAATTTTCCTCGTCAATATTTGTGTTGGAAAAGTCATCAGTCATTTGGAGAAACCTTCCCACTTGTTTATCATCCTCAAAAATCTGCCAATACTTGATATTATCAAGTATTGTTGGCCTATGCTTGACTTCGATCTCATATTTTATGCTAGGAAATATGGGAATCTTAAAAATAAAAGTTTAAGTGGATAATGTATCAACAATCAAATTTTGTCCTCTTAGAATCTATGAAAGGCTATATTCTGTGAAAATTTCAAGCACATCAAGAACTATATTTTTGTATTCCCTCATCCTAGGATGTTTATATTGATAGATTCCCTTAACCTGATTAATCACAAGCTCAAAATATCCATGTACAACTATTCTTTTTTCCCCCATATATTTCAATGTATTCAACCCCAATATCAATGCCTCATATTGAGCCATATTATTTGTATAGTCAAAAGAAAATTTACAAGAGAAAAGCTTTGAACCTGATTCGGGAGGGCTTATCCGAACACCTGCTCCAACTCCCTCTTTACTAGAAGCTCCATCAAAATTCATATTCCACATTTCTTCTTCCTCATTATTTTGTTGATTTGAAATTTTCCCTGCTTGTTGATCTTCATCATATTTATTAGGGATTTTGAGAGCATTTGGATCCTCTTCTTCAAGTCACAGATCATTATAAAAAATTGAAGAACCAACCTCAGTGTCAATAGATTAAATGGGATGATTATTGGGTTTTCCCTTGCTACTCACCATGTATTTCAGCAATACTTCCCTGCATAGTCTCCTTTCTTGTCCAAAAACCTATATAGTTGCATAGGACATGTCCATCTATAGAGTACCCTTCAATTTACCATCCCATGACCTTGATAACAACACGCCAAAATTTGGTGGGATGTCAACAGCTACTACATCCTTGACCAAATTCTTTGATGGGATTTGAGATAAAGACACAACTACGTCTTTGATTAGGCCTAAACACTTTACTTTCCTTGAATCAAAAAAGAAAAAATATTTATAAGGTCTAGTGATGTCCAAACCTAGTTCCTCAATTATTACCTTTGGCATCAAATTATGAGATGCTCTTGAATCTAGTATTGCATTGTATAAAGTCATATCATGAAATTTAAGGCTGGCATAAAATGGAGGCACATCACCATCATCACTAGATTCTTCCACCCGAGGACCAAACAAGATTGCAAGGTGATAATATTGCACATTCATATTATCATATGCTTCTTCTATTTTAAATATTTTGATGATTTGGCTTCTATATTCAACATTCCTAATCAACTAATTGAAAGGTAGAGAAATTTTTATTTTTTCCATCTCACTTTCAAAAATAATAGAAGATTGAGTTTTCTCTACCTCTTTGATGATTACATCCTTATTTGTCCCTGAGACCTTCTTTGGGGGATCCTCTTTTTGTTTTCCTTTCTCCAGTGCATCGTTTATAGAACTATCTTTCTTAGGCTGACTTGAAGAGGGTAAATTAGCTTCAGGATATTTTGTAGGATTTCCCTTATGAGGGTTTGCAAGAACCTTTTTTATTTTTGAGATTATATTTCTTCTGAAACTGCATGATATAAGTTTGGTACCCCTTCTTATACTCTTATGTTTCCATTAACAACACATCATTTTTTTCTTGCATAAACTTATCATTTTCTTCCATAAATTTATCATGTTATTCTTTAGTTATGAATACATCTTTTTCAACATCATCATAATTGTTGTAACTTAGGTTTTCACCCCTTCCCCTCCTCTCTCATTTCCCTATGCCTTCATCATTTTTTTCCTCTTCTGGTTCGTAAAGTCAGTTTCCCATTTGTTCAATGACATGGTTTTCCTTATTTTCTTGCTTGATTGATTCTTTGCACATACTTTTTCTGTTTTTCTTGAAGGATAATTACATGTCGTGATTTGGTTCAGAATACTTGTCATCATGTATGCCATTGATTGAGCTCACAGTAGGTCAATCAAGTATTTTGTGTGCACATGAGACATCCAAGTCCAACAAGTCCTTTGTAAACTTAGTAAGCTTCCACAGAAAAAGGCAACAAATCAAAGCAGTCCATTTGAGGCTTAGAATTTAAGCCAAACAGTCAGATCAAATATTCAATGGTGGAGATCCAACAGTCGACTCAGATAGACAATTTTCATACATTTGGGGTTTCCAACATCGCGCGAGTTTTAACGACACACATAGATATCTGAAGTTCTGGATCCCCGAAGTGTTGGATTGGGCCCTCACTGCCATGTCACTACAGGCCAGTACTACTTCACAGTTTTTCAACTCAGCATAGGCCTAAATCACCAAAGGGTCGAACTTCCAAAGTCCAGAAGTCATTAAAATTGATGTTTAAAGTAATCCCAGTATAATTAATAGAAAATACGAGCTAATGACTATGGGACAAAGTCACTCCGGGAGATTTTCATTATTAAAAATCCTAAACTCTTAAAGTTTCAAAGTTCTGAAGCCCCGAAGTGTTGGAGTGGACCCTCAATGCCACGTCACTCTAGGCCCGTACTACTCCGGGAGATTTAGATGTAGAGAAAACCCAGTTCTTGGATATCTATAGTGTTGAAGTTCTGAAGCACGTAATACTCATCCATCAGGACTTGTGGTGCTCATCCGTGGATATACACGGCTTCCATCTGGCCCTGACATGTGACACTCATTTCTGGTCATTTGGGTCCCATCATCCGCTCATATTTAAGTGACACATGTCACTCGCCTTATGTGACACATCAAAATATGTGACATCATATGAAATCAGGCCACCACATCACTTCGTAACAATGTCACTCCGAGAGTTTTCCATCCAGAGAAAGCACAGTTCTTCGAAGCCCAGAGCCCCGAAGTCCCAAAATATTTAAATGATAAAAATGACTTAATATAGGTTTAATTGGTGATAAGCACATGCTAATCACCTCGCAAGTTCGTCACTTCAGGATTTATACACACTTTGCATTCAAAATCTCTCGAACTCCGAAGTGCCAAAGTGAGAAGAGACTGCCATGTCACTCTGCGAGAAAGTCACTTTGGGAGATATTCATGCTCCACATTCAAAATCTCCCAAGCTCTAAGAAATTTGCATCATTGCTAAATATGGCTAGGGAATTTCTAATATGGAATATGGATAGAACTTTAGTAGGGGCTCTAAATTAACAAGGTCACCTAGATCACAGATCGCAAAATGATCGACGACTCACATTCATTGTGGAAATTAAAGGCATCCGAGCATTAATATTCTAGAGAGGCCCCACAATTGAAATCATGGTATAGATTGAGACGTAAGTGGAAGTTGGTGGTGTATTTCGAGAGTCAGAGCGGTGGGGATCCAAACCGAAATGAAAACTTTCGCAATCACATGCTTATATTATGTCTAGGTTCCAATCCAAGAATAACGCATGGCAACAAAAATGGGTGTTAAGCCAAATAATCAAAGGAAAGTCACAAGGAGAAGCAGAACTCTAGCAGACCGTGACCAATCCATCACAGAGAAAATAGGAAGAAGTGCCTCTTATGATCGAGATAGAGTAGCTTGTTGAGAGTCAATAGGTACAGAACAAAATTTTCAGAATCTGGACTTTGTAACACCATAATCAAAAACTCGAGAAACTATAATCCAGACTGCATAAGGAATGTCAAATACTCCAGAAAAACACCAGAAGACCTACCCCTTCCTCAAGAAGATAATGTGAAGAAGATGCCAATACAACCAGTTATCCTATAGTGGCCTCAAACAACGTGCATGAATGCCAGTTCTCAATGCAGAACTCAGTTCTATCGCTCCTAGTATTTTTCTACCAATCCCAGTTCATTCCAGTGCATGCATTAGTCCAGTTTCATTGCTAGTGTTAGTTTTCAATTTTTCAATTCAAGACTCTTTTTGGTTTAAAGAATAATAAGTGGTATTTTATGTGTGATAAGAACCACTCTTTCTGATTAAGTCAAGTGTGAAGTATACATTGTTGTACTCGAGCAGTGTTTTATTCAAGTTAATAATTTGTTCTACAATTGTTAATGTAGAGTTAAGTCTCAGTCCGAGATGGATGAGAGCCTCTGCAACTTTGATAAACATGCATCTTTTGTATGTTTTGACGGTGGAGGATTTTAGGGAAGGAAATCAATACAACAACTGGTTGGGCCCATTTTGTGCATGGACTAAAGCTCTCTACTTGGTGAATATACTATTGATGACAGTGTGTTTGTGTCCAAATTCATATGTGTTTGTTATCTTGAATACAATTTTGATTTGTGCGAAGTGCATTTCTTTTCCTTTAGCTACTGTGTAACTTGTCTTTATTAATATGCAACCTTTGATAATAGCTATGCTTTGATGATGATTTGTTTTTACTGCAACCTGTGGGAGTAATTGTGTTTTTGGTACATGTTTAATGCCTTAAAATGATATTTTAAGTATTAAACTTCTTGCAGCAAATTATTCATTGAGTGATTTATCGTTACCCTTTGTTTTTAACTCTAATATTTCACTTATCTGTCATTAGTGTTCCACCATCCAAGGAGTAACCTCATCCATATCATTTTTCCAACCCAACCATGTTCTTGTCTTGGTAAAACCAACCCTATAACTGACAAACAAAACCCAAAACAAAATCATTCTAAACTTGAGGTGGCCTAGCTCTGCCCTTTAGCAGTCAGGTGCATACTTTAGGACCAACATCTTCTGGCACCGTTGTCGGGGATCAGAGTAACAAAATATCTTTCCCTGGGAGAATGACAATGATTAGATCTGATCTTTGATGGTGAACAAAGACCAAACACATTCAAATTGTATATCATTCACGTGGAGACTCCATGGTTAAAGAATCGAGTGGCGATTCCACTGAGTAGAATTTAGGAAAGAGATATTGGCACCCAAAAAATGACTCAACATATCCAAATCCGAACACGTCAAAGCCATCAAGGCTCATCCTAAACCTAAGAAGGACACATAAGTCTACGATCCATAAAGGAAACTAAGAAAATCCACCGCATCTCAGAGATATACCTCCCCCCTAAGGGGTAAAGATGTGCCCAAAGAGTCTACGTCTCTTCATCATCACAAGCAACTTGAATTTTCTATCCCTAAGAATCACAATTACAAGGAACCTCGAACGTCTTCAACTCCTAACTCTACTCCATCATCCAGTCCAACATCCACCCCTGTAGCTCCCATAAATATTCAGATTCTTATTGCCCAAGCCATGGTTGCTAACATGATGGATGTCATAATTGCTTCCATAGAATCCAGATATGCACCCCTAGTTCTTCCTGTAGGATTTCATGCACTCCCAACCACAAATTACATGAAATATTTACCAAGATATAATGGGGAAGGTGATTTCACAGTTGAGGAACATCTGGTAGCCTTCTACAAATTTGCAGAAAAATTTAACATTGACTATGCAAATGTGTGGATGACGTTGTTTCTGTAGAGTTTGGATGGGGAAGTAAGAAAATGGTTCTGGGGTGTTCCCCCAACCTCCATCGTAGATATTGAAGCATTAGACGAAGCTTTCATAAAGTGATCCAGGATCTTTTCATCAAGTGACTTATTAAAGAACTATATTAAATTAGCATAAACTAAAGTACACCATCAATAAGGAAAATCTCAAAAGGAAAGAGACACAAGAATGCAATATGAACAAAAAGAAATTGATAATAGAGTTCGTCCCTGGTGGACCACGTCTCTGGGTCCTGCTCTCAAATGGGTAGGCCTTTTTATTAACTCCACAAAAGAATTGGGAAAAATACAGAAGTATACCTCATTCTGGAATTAAGCTACAAAATATTTCCTCAAATCTGAAAACTAACACCACCATCGCGTTTGTGGCATCATTTTACCTAAAAATGACTGTCTCCATGCCTCAATCCAAGTCAGACACTTTTTGGCCCAAGAGACACCATTGCCTTGATTTGCGTTTCACTGCTCCCACAATAAATGATTGGAAATCTCAAAATGCATGCCAATATCTCAAAAATTGCACCCAAGTCCGTATAGATCCTTATGGGTGCGCTTGGTCTCACCTCTCGTGCTCTTGTCCTGAATGCACTGGCGAACACCCCCTTTTATACTAAAACTAGGTGGTTATGAAATAAGTGTGATGGTTGGCAGAGTGGTTAGGGAGGCTAAGTTTAGAGCGTCGTTAGGTGGAGGTCCCAAGATCAAATCCCATGGACTCCCTGTTTAGTATGTGGTTGTAACTATATGTGGCATGCGCACTAAACTGGCGGACAATTTGGCATATGCTATATATGGCAGAAAATTTTAAAACTGGGGAAAATGCTAAAATGGTGGATGGTTGGAATAAGCCCCTAGGATGACAGAAGACTGGGGTCATATGGGTTAAACATAGAGCTAGGGGATGGGCCAAAGGCCTATCCCCTTCCCTTTGGAACATACTTAAAACCTTAGACTTAAATAATATGTGAACCATATTAATAACAAGAAACATATGGTGGTGTATTAGTTGTGAAGAGGTGTGGGGCCTTTGGGTTAATGGAGAGGTCATGAGTTCGACTCTGGTGGAGTCATAAAAATTTTACACACACCAACCATTGGAGGGGTGCCATGCGGCAACCCATGACTGGGCCACGTGGTACCATATAATTTTTCCATGAAACTGACATGTGTCATCACTTGATTTTCCCACGTGTATGCCATCATTTTTCCAGATCATCCCATGCCAACTCAGTTGTACGGATGTTCCACGTGTCACCCTTGCAGTGGTGCTACCTGTCACCTTGAATTTTTTACTTTTGACCAAGTTTGACCTGATCTTTGACTGCTTATAGCTTTTGATCTATAACTCTGTTTGCGCCATTAGAAATATTTTGAAGTTCTCTTCGCGATCATTCCCTTTTAACTGAGTTTTGGGAACTTTAAATTTTTTCCCTTTTGCTATCTACTAAAGCCATTCTGAGCGTCTTGATTTTGTTCTGTGCATTCTGAGTTCTTCTTAACCTTCTTTGGATTCTTTTTGGATCACGCCTTCCCACTGAGAGATTTCTGGACCACGGTCCACCAAAAGCTTTCATTAATCAACTGGTAAGTGAGGGAAAAGTCCCCTCACTTTGTCCTTCTCAATACACTTTTCCTTGCTTGTATGTGTGCCCTTTAAGCCTACTCGAAGATAATCAACATCACCCATGAGCGAACTCCTTGTCCTTCTGTCTAGGATGATATCTTCCTATAACTCATCCAATTACTCAGGTGTAAACTCATCAACTGAAGGTATTGAAACTTCCTCGTCCTGATCCATGATCGTGGGAGGCTAAAAAAATTTCAAGTTCTCTACGTTCACAATTGAATATATCTGCATATAAGGTGGAAGATCTAAATGAAAAGCAATAGTGCTTATTTTCTCCAAAATAGTGAAGGGTCCATATCAGATAGGCTTGAGTTTCTTTCCTTCACCCTTCAATCGTTCCTTGCTTATGTGAAGCCATACTCAGTCTCCAACTTGGAACTGATGATCAACCATGTGCTTGTCATGCCGAGCTTTATACTATGCTTGACTCTTCTCCAACTTTTCCCTGACTGCCTAGTGTATATGATGAATCCTCTGGATGAACTTCCAGGCTTTGTCCTATGTTCGTTCTTCATTCACATCAGCGTATCTCCCATACATCAACTCCAAAGGAACCTTTGGTAGGTACCCAAAACATGTCTAAAAAGGTGAACTGCGAGTGGATGAATGTAAAGATCTGTGTCAAGCGATTTATATGCTAATGAATTCGACATAAAATTGTGAACCCGGGGCTCATAATCTTTGAGGTGAAAGAACAACATATGCAGAATGAAAGTAAGCTAACCTAATCTAGTGATTGAAAAGGAAACACATGACTGGAATTGAAATGCATGAAATAAATGAAATCATGAAATTGCATAAATTACACATGATTGAGAAAGCATGATATTGAATTGCATGACATAAATGAAAGCATAAAATTGCATAAATTAAAACCAGTTGAGAAAGCATGAGATTATACAAAGGAAAGATCATCTATAACATAAATAACAAATAAAAAATGAAAAACATATGTGAGCTCACATAAAATCTATATTAACAACTCAAAATAACAAATCTATTATGGAGAAATCGATCTAAAACATCAACTCTATTACAACATGATGAAATCCATGAATAACTCATTATCTCAAGAGCGAATACTAACTAT
>JASDQU010103115.1:114903-125055 GCA_032191745.1 Picea mariana
CACAAGACTTAAAGGGCATGCAACATTATGGTGGGATGAACTGCAGGCTGACAGACGTTGTAAAGGCAATCCAAAAATCAAAAGTTGGGATAGAATGGTTGTGAAGATGAAAGCCAAATTCATACCCGAGGATTATCAAGTCACTCTGTTTAGGAGAATGCAAAATTTGAGACAAAAGTTGATGTCAGTAAAAGAACACACTGAAGAATTCTACAAGATAAACATCAGAGTAGGTCATCAGGAAAGCAATGATGAAAAAGTTTCTAGGTACATGAATGGTCTAAGGTACAACATTCATGATGAGATGAGGATTATGACCCTTAGAAATGTGGAAGATGCTTATCTGATGGCTCAGAAAGCTGAAGAGAAGCTGAGCTGGAAGCAAGGTCAGAGAGGCCAAGGCAGAAGTCAAGCTAGAGGCAAACCAATTTCCCAAGACATGAATAAAAAACCTAAAGAAGAGTGGAAGAAACCGCAAACTCAAACTAAGAGAGATGGAAGCTCACAGAGAGGACAGTATGATGATAGAAATACTTTTCCTCGAACCAGAGGAAGAGGAAGAGGTAGAGGTGGAGAAATAAAATGCTTTACCTGTGAAAAAAAATGGACACAAATCCTATGAATGTCCAGATAGAAAGAAAGAAGGAGGTGAAACTCACATTGCCAAAGCACAAGGACGGAATGTTGAGGCAGAAGATGCAGAGGGTGGAAGATCACTGATGATGAGGAGAGTTCTATTGAAGCCAGAGAAAGAGGCAGAGAACCCCACCCAAAGGAACAAAATTTTTCAGACTGCTTGCAAGACCAAAGACAGGGTATGGAAAGTCATCATGGACAATGGTGGAACAGGCAATCTCGTTTCTATAGAGATGGTATAAAAGCTGGAGCTGGAGACTATTGTACATTCAAGCCCATACAAAGTTTAGTGGTTATAAAAAGGACACCAAGTAAATGTCACTAAACAATGTTTAGTTGAAATTAAAATAGGAGGATATAAGGATGAAATAATATGTGATGTCATTCCCATGGATATTTGTCATCTATTGTTGGGTAGATCGTGGAAATATGACAAAAATGTGATTCATGATGGGAGAAAGAACACATACACCCTGGAGAAGAATGGGAGGACACACATGTTGCTGTCGATTAAGGATAAAGAAGTGAAACCAGAGGTGAGTAACACTGTACTTCTCATGAGTGGGAAGGACTTCTTAAGGAGGTTAAGAAGAAGGAAGATACACAATTCATTGTGGTTAGGAAGCCTAGAATTGTTTTGACCAGTACAAGAGTGGATGATCTACCAGAGGAAATCCAAAAGTTGCTGGAAGAGTTTGTTGATATAGTAGTGGATGAACTACCTCGTTCGTTGCCACCGATCAGAAGTATAAGTCATCACATTGATATTATACCTGGAGCTAGTTTACCAAACAAAGCAGCATACAGATTGATGCCGCAGGAGAATGAAGAGGTCAGGAAACAGGTCCAGGATTTGATGGACAAAGGATTGATTAGTGAGAGCTTGAGTCCATGCACTGTTCCAACAGTGCTCATCCCAAAGAAAGATGGAGGCTAGAGGATGTGCACAAACTCGAGGGCAATCAACAAGATTACCATCAGATATAGATTTCCTTTGCCAAGGATGGACGATTTGATGGATTGCTTAAGTGGAGCAATTTTTTTTTCAAATATTGATTTGAAAAGCGGATATCATCAAATTCATATGAGAGAAGGTGATGAATGGAAAATAGCACTCAAGACGAATGAGGGGCTATATGAATGGCTTGTTATGCCATTTGGCTTAACAAATGCACCCAGTACTTTCATGAGATTGATGAATGAAGTCCTGAAGGATTTCATAGGGAAGTTTTTCATTGTATATCTTGATGATATATTGATTTTTAGCAAAATAGAAGCAGAACACTTGAAACATTTAGCTACAGTGATGAGGATATTACAGCAAGAGAAGTTGCTGATAAATATGAAGAAATCGACATTTATGAGGACAGAACTCATTTATTTGGGTTTTTTTTATCTCTGCAAATGAGTTGAAGATGGATCCGGAAAAGGTGAATGCAATTAAGAATTGGCCATTGCCGAAAAGTATATTTGAGGTTCAAAGCTTCCATGGATTAGCTAGTCTCGACAGGAAATTCATCCAAAATTTTAGTGGGATTAGCGCACTAATGATGGATATAGTGAAGAAAAGACATAAAGCTTTCCACTAGATAGAGGAAGCAGAAAAGAGTTTCAACTTGCTGAAGAAAAAGATTACTAAACAACCAATTCTGGTGTTGCCAGATTTCAATAAGACAGTTTAGGTCAAGTGTGATGCTAGTGGATTTGCAATTGGAGCAGTCTTGAGCCAAGATGACAGACCCATCGCATACTTCAGTGAGAAACTGAATGAAGTGAAGTTTAAGTACTCCACATATGACAAGGAATTTTATGTAGTCATACAAGAGCTAAAGAAATGGAGACATTATTTGGTTCCTAAAGAGTTTGTTTTGTATAGTGATAATCATGCTTTACAATTCATGACTCAACAGGACAAGTTGAACCAAAAGCATGCAAAATGGGTTGAATACATGCAGAATTTTACTTTTGTAATCAAGCATATTTCTGGAACCGCTAACAAAGTTGTTGATGCTTTGAGTAGGAAATGTTTGCTGATGCAAGAATTCAGAGTCAAAACTTTGGGTTTGGATAATCTCAAATAAATGTACAGAGACGATCCAGATTTTAAGGAGGCATATGAGGCATCTGAGAATCCAATTCTCAAGGACAAAAGCTAGTGGACTGAATATATGATCTAGGATGGATTATTATTCAGAGGTAATCAATTATGTATTCCAAAATGCTCCATGAGGGAGAATCTGGTGAAAGAAAAACATAGTGGAGGATTGGTCGGACACTTCAGTCACAATAAGACGTTCTCAAAACTGAATGACTCATATTTTTGGCCAAGGATGAGGACAGATGTCAAAATATTTGTGGACAGATGTAGAATTTGTCAGCACACAAAAGGAAAAAGACAAAACATAGGGTTATACCAGCCATTACCCATACCTGAGAGGCCGTGGGATGTCGTAAGCATGGATTTTATATTGGGGCTTCCAAGAATGCAAAGAGGATTTGATTCAATCTTTGTGGTGGTAGACAGATTTTCAAAGATGGCACATTTTATACCATGTCAAAAAACCAGTGACACAACTCATATTGCGAACATGTTTTTCAAGGAAGTTGTCAGACTTCACGGCTTACCAAGAAGTATAGTTTCATATCGTGACACCAAGTTCGTGGGACATTTCTGGAGGACTTTATGGAAGAATCTAGGGACAAATTTGTCATTTATCTCAACTTATCATCCTCAGACGGATGGGCAAACAGAATTTGTAAACAGAAGCTTGGGAGATTTATTGAGGAGCCTAGTGATTGAACACCACAGTCAGTGGGATCACATTCTGCCACAGGCGGAATTTTCTTATAATGATTTGATCAATAGAAGCACAGGGCAGAGTCCATTCCAAATTGTGTATGGAATGCATCCAAGAGGAGTTTCCGAATTGAAAGAATCAGAATAGAATGAATTCAGGAGTGCTAGTGCAGAGAATTTTGTAGAAGCAATGAAGGAGCTTCACAGCCAAGTCAAGGAGCAATTGCAAAGTTCAAACCAGGAATACAAGCACAGAGCAGATCAACACAGGCGAGAACTTTAGTTTGAAGTTGGTGATCTGATTCTTGCACATCTAAGGAAGGAGAGGTTCCCAAGGGGAACATATAACAAACTAAAAATGAAAAATATTGGACCATGCAGATTCATGAAGAAATTTGGGGCAAATGCATATGAGATCGAATTACCCGATGGGATTAGAATTTCACCGATATTCAACATCTTAGATCTGTACCCTTACAAAGCTGAAGAAGCAGGGGCAGAGAATGAACAGACAGAAGTTCAGTGGACCAAACAAATGCCTATAGCTGCAAGGCCACATATAGAAAGTAGACCTGACAAGAGAATCAGCAAAAGGACCAGGAGAAAAGAGTATTTGGAATACTTGGTCAAATGGAAGGGACATCCAGTTGAAGATGCCAATTGGGAGAGTGAAGCAGAAATTCAGAAGCATGGATAGACCGTGCAAGAACTCATGAACAGGAGTCCATGAAAATTTTCAAGCGAGGGAGTATGATGCAGGAGCATTGCCAGTAGCAAGCGAGCGTGGAAACGGAAAACAACTAGGATGAGCGCAACATGTTTTTGCACATGTTGAAAATGTTTTGAAATAGTTAAGGAAGGTGTATGCGCATTTATGAACAAGTGATTGTAAACAGATCTTGAGCAATCTGCTCTCATCTGTAAAAAGTTAAGGCATTTATGCATAGTTAATGAAAGTAGGTAGGTTTAAATTCTAGATTAGACAGTTTTAGGAACAGGAGGGAAAACGACTATAGACACCCTCATCTTTGTATCATTGTATCAATCAGAATTAGATAATTAAGCACATTAGCATAGAGAAGAAGAGATTTGTAGAAGAAGAGTTGTAGAGGAGAACCCATGTACATGAGCTTTGAATTAATATATGAAACTTTAATTCAGATTGATGGTGTTATGATTCTTTCTGTGTATACATGTTGAATGGTCTGTTTACAGTTTCTTACTCTCTCTATCATGCATTTGTTATTATGCGATGTGTGAATGTATGTTTTCATGTTGAATGTTTAAATTCTGAGAGAGAGGAAATGAGTTTCAATTGTTTCTCATCCTGAGTGAGATGTTCCTACAAGGAGTGTAGTGAAACATCTACAAGGAGTGTGTTGACGAAGGTTCAGAGTTTCATCTCTAAAAGATTAGGAGGGATACCATTGTTATCATTTCAACTGAAGTGAAAGTGGAGCACAGGAGGCGTGCAGGGCGTGCGCAGGCTAGCTAAGTCCTTAGAATATTGTTGAATAAGGGGGATGAGAGAGAGAGAGAGACTGTTGTTGTAGAAGGTGCATAGAGTCGAGATTTCAAATACACACAAGTATTTGAAAGTCTGTTGCAAGGAGTGTGAGCAGAGGCCCTTTTTCGAGACTTGAATTATCAGAAAATCTCAGAAGGGGTAGTGCCTTTGAAGTATTCAAAGGGAGGCGAAGTGAAGTTGCTTTGCAGAAGGAAGGTCATGGCGAGGGTACATTAGTTCATTTTGCAAAGGTTCTTGAGGGAAGAATCGGATGGTTGAAATTCTCTATGGAGAATCCCCGAAAAAACGAGGACTGTAGGATCCAGGAGAGTTGCGGGGGAAGTTAAGCGATTGGAGGAATTCATCCTTAGAGAGAAAGAATCCAATATGGACCGTTTATCATGACTGTTAGACCATCGAGATCCTTTCGGCATTTCGGGAGTTGTAAGTCCAAAGTGTGGACGAAACCCATGGTCACTCAAACTTCCGAAGAATGAAGTGGATTATCGCATGTGAAGGTGAGGAGCAGAAATTTTGGCGTCTCGGAATTTTGGAGTTCGGCATTTCGGAGGTCCTGAGGACAAGTAATCGGGACAGAGTAGAGTGAAAGACCCGAAGTCGCAAGTCGTGATAGAACTTGATGTGAATTTCAGGATTTCTGTAAATCGGGAGTCGGAATACCGGAAACCTTGATGATAAGGAGCTAGGGGCCTTTGTATTGAAAAACCTGTAGTTGTGAAACCAGGAAAATCCTTGAACTATACCTGACAAGAGAATCAGCAAGAGGACCAGGAGAAAAGAGTATTTGGAATACTTGGTCAAATGGAAGGGACATCCAGTTGAAGATGCCAATTGGGAGAGTGACGCAGAAATTCAGAAGCATGGATAGACCGTGCAAGAACTCATGAACAGGAGTCCATGAAAATTTTCAAGCGAGGGAGTATGACACAGGAGCATTGCCAGTAGCAAGCGAGCGCGGAAACGGAAAACAACTAGGATGAGCGCAACGTGTTTTTGCACATGTTGAAAATGTTTTGAAATAGTTAAGGAAGGTGTACGCGCATTTATGAACAAGTGATTGTAAACAGATCTTGAGAAATCTTCTCTCATCTGTAAAAAGTTAAGGCATTTATGCATAGTTAATGAAAGTAGGTAGATTTAAATTCCAGATTAGACAGTTTTAGGAACAGGAGGGAAAACGACTATAGACAACCTCATCATTGTATCATTGTATCAATCAGAATTAGATAATTAAGCACATTAGCATAGAGAAGAAGAGAGTTGTAGTAGAAGAGTTGTAGAGGAGAACCCATGTACATGAGCTTTGAATTAATATATGAAGCTTTAATTCAGATTGATGGTGTTATGATGCTTTCTGTGTATACATGTTGAATGGTATGTTTACAGTTTCTTACTCTCTCTATCATGCATTTGTTATTATGCAGTATGTGAATGTATGTTTTCATGTTGAATGTTTAAATACTGAGAGAGAGGAAATGAGTTTCAATTGTTTCTCATCCTGAGGGAGAAGTTCTTGCAAGGAGTGCAGTGAAATGTCCGCAAGGAGTGCGTTGATGAAGGTTCAGAGTTTCATCTCTGAAATCTTAGGAGGGATACCATTGTTCTCATTTCAACTGAAGTGCAAGTGGAGCACAGGAGTCATGCAGGGCGTGCGCAGGCTAGCTGAGTCCTTAGAATATTGTTGACTAAGGGGGATGAGAGAGAGAGACTACTGTTGCAGAAGGTGCACAGAGTTGAGAGTTCAAATACACACAAGCATTTGAAAGTCTGCCGCAAGGAGTGCGAACAGAGGCCCTTTTTTGAGACTTGAATTATCAGAAAAGCTCATAAGGGGTAGTGCCTTTGAAGTATTCAAAGGGAGGCGAAGTGAAGTTGCTTTCCAGAAGGAAGGTCATGGCGAGGGTACATTAGTTCATTTCGCAGAGGTTCTTGAGGGAAGAATCGGATGGTTGAAATTCTCTATGGAGAATCCCCGAAAAAACGAGGACTGTAGGATCCAGGAGAGTTGCGGGGGAAGTTAAGCGGTTGGAGGAATTCATCCTTAGAGAGAAAGAATCCAATATGGACCATTGATCATGACTGTTAGACTGTAGAGATCCTTTCGGCATTTCGGGAGTTGTAAGTCCAAAGTGTGGAAGAAACCCTTGGTCACTCAAACTCCCGAAGAATGAAGTGGATTATCGCATGTGAAGGTGAGGAGAAAAAATTTTGGCATCTCGAAATTTTGGAGTTCGGCATTTCGGAGGTCCTGAGGACAAGTAATCGGGACAGAGCAGACTGAAAGACCCGAAGTTGCAAGTCATGACATAACTTGATGTGAATTTCAGGATTTCTATAAATCGGGAGTCGGAATACCGGAAGCCTTGATGATAAGGAGCTAGGGGCCTTTGTATTGAAAAACCTGTAGTTGTGAAACCAGGAAAATCCTTGAACTAGCATTTCGGCATTTCGGGGATCAAAGTTTCGAATTTCATGTTGAGAAGGATTCAGGACACTTTACATCAGGAATCCCGAAGTTGCGAAACGCGAAATATTGGTGAAGGTGTTTCAGCATTTCGGTGTTTCAGAATTCAGGAATTCAGGGTTTGTGGAGGATAGAGAGAGACAAAATCTTTATATCAGGACTCGCGAAATCACGAAAACCAAAATCCCAAAAAGGAAAAGTCTCGAAAAAAAAAAAAAAGGTGCGATCATTTCATTGTGGTCAAGGGAATTGAGTGGTGCTTTGTGTTGGTTCACACAGGGCATACTCATAAGGACCTGTCGAGAAACATTGTTGTGGTGTGTGTGTGTAGGATTCCTTGTGGAGGAACCTAAGAGTCAATTAGACTCAGGAGGGCAGATTAGGAACGATCCTGTGCGGACCTCGATTCTAAGGATTGGGGGTCTGCACCACAATGAAGTCACCAAGGTAAACTTTCCAGCCAATATTATGTCTATTTCTTTGTTACCCTTAGGAATCATATATGAAACCTTTGTCATTCTTTCCCAGGGAAAATTTCACTTTCAATCCTTGGAAATGATGCCAAAATGTTAGCACTATGCAAATTTCTTGGCTGAAGAAGTAAATAAAAAAGGTAACCAACAAATCACTTAAGAACTTAAACTAGCCCTTTCGATTCAGAGAGGGATCTCTCTTGTCACTTGGTCTCTAAAAGATAAGTTTTCTTTTTAGGATCAATAGCTAGATCTTTGATTAGATGAAGAGATTTTTTAAGTTTGTTGGCAGGAAGCAAAAGGAATTTGTTGGGAAATGGAGTCAACTTTGAATCAAATGGAACTATCAGTGACTGGTGGGTAGAACTATCAAGGAAGAAGAGGCTAGATAGGTGATAATCTTTCATTTTTTAAAAATATTGTTTTTGTATGATGGAAGAAAGAGAAAAAATTTAACTACATTAAGAACACCATATGAGATGAATTCTGATTGAGTTAAGAAGACATAACAATACTTAAATTGCTTGAATCTGAAGCATCAATATCAAATGAATTTTAGACCATTAGCTTTGCAGTCTAAGTATATAAGAGTTGCATATGAAATGAGAAAGAAAACAAGAAATATATACATGGGAGAGAAACACACAGTTCAGATCACCACCACAATAATCTTTGGTATGAATAGCATTGTACTTCTGCACTAATATTTCATCTAACTTCAAAAAACTTACAAAATGTTCAAGACAAATGTCCTATATGCTTCTGCCAACCCTTTGTACATTCAAAATGATCCAATATAAAGGAAAAATTCATCCCTAAGAAAGAGAGGTTGAACTTCAACATTCTCCTTCAATGTTGGATCTAGTTACATTAAAAAAGGAACAAACGTCAAACTACTTGCTAAAATAGAAGTTCATTTGACCATATTAAATGAATAACAATATCTCGAAAAAAAAGATTCTTCAACATATTTTCGAACTTTCAGAATGATGTGAGTCATTTAGTATAGGTGGAGACGAATCTAAGGCTGATTTGAATGATTACTAAGCTCCCTGACACGTTTGTGTAGCGATCTTCTACAACCTATTGTGTAACTATAAGCTACAACAGTTGCGTAGCGAGTTTACACAGTGAATAGTCTTCTTCAATTAGCTTAACTCAGGTGGTAACTGCAAAGTATTTGGAGTATGAAATTTTTCATTGTATCGTCCATCAAACATTACCCATCACTTTTTCATCAAGTGTGTACTTACAACACTTGTGTAGTGTGAGATTGCTACGCAAGTTCTATGCAATGTTATTTTCCAGACAAAAACTCAAATAGATTAACTCTTAATTGATCAAAAAGAAAAAAACTATGAAAACATTGAGTCTATATTTCAGCCACCTCTACAAGTAGGTCCAATTTTCTCATGGATTCATCATCCACTTTCATCCTTAGTTTCAAAGTCCTATTTTCTTTCCTGAATGACAAATTTTGTCTTTTCAGATTTCCCACTTGCCTATACAAAAGTGCATCTCTTCTCAAATTTGACTGGGCATTGGAAATAACTGCATAGGAATTGTTGATGGTTGGCCCACATTCATGAAGGTGTTTGTTAAACTTTAGCTCTGTTGTTATTTTCTCTTTCGTGAGCTGAATAATTAAATCTTGTGCTTCCCTTAATTTCTTGTTGAGCCACTTGATAGTTTTATCACCTTGTTTAGGTGAAGTATGGATCTTTTTCAGTTGATATAGGTTGGCCCTGTGCATGTGTTTCCTCTACAGGCTTGTATTATGAACTTAACCTTGTAGCTGAGGATCTTGTTAAAGGGGTTGTAGGTTTAGTAAACTCCATTGTTTTTAGGAATTTTCCCAACTTCTTTCCCTTTACCCTTTCCTTTAGAACCTTATGGAACCTTTGAATCTCATTCCTTCTTTAAACCTAGTACATCCTGTGGTGTTTGAATATTAGAAACCCTTTCATCCAGTTTCTTCTTCATCTCCCCAATTTCATAATAGGAATGAGATATGACATGTTGAGATTCTTTGAGCTGATCTTGCAACTCTCCAATCATTTTATCTTTCTCTCCTATCTAAACCTGATATTTATCCATTTCTTGAGTTGTAGGTTCAACAAATTTGTTATGAAGGGAAGGTACAGGTAATCTTTTGGCAGTTGATCTTGTGATTGGACTACTAAGTTTTGGGGTTTCATCCACCTCATCAACAAAGTCTAATTTTCTACCTTTCTTCTTGGCTTGCTCCCTTGGT
>JASDQU010103115.1:164354-180532 GCA_032191745.1 Picea mariana
ATAAGGACTCGCGAACTCGCGAAGTGAAAAGTCCCGAAACGGTGAGGAGTATAGTTGTGGGGATAGCGCCGAGAAACATGTCGGAATCTGACATATCGGGATTTCGGGGAATATAGCATCGGGATTTCGGGGTTCGTGGAGTAGAGTTGCATGTCATCGCAAATCGCAAACTCACAAAATCTTTAAAGCCGGAGTTGATATCGGAGTTTCAGAATTCGGGATTCGGGGTTCATAGTGAGCAGGTGCTCGACCACAGGATTCACGATATTATGAAGTCTGATTCCCCAAAGCGTGAGGGAGGAATCTCACGAGGTTTCACTGTGGGTGCAGATTTCCCGAAAGGGATATAGAAGAGCGTTTTAGAGTTCTTCGGTCCAAGGAGAGAAGAATGATCTTGTGTACGTGGACTTCCCGACCCGCGGGTTGAGGAGGGGCTGCGTCGCTGTTAGTTTGGTATCATAGCTTAGAAAGGTTCTTTTCTTTCTGTAGCAGAGAAAAGGAGAATTCACCATGCCACCAAGGAGAAGGGACAGACAAACACCCGATCCACCAGAGGATAGGGAAATGCCGAGAAGAAGAGGTAGGCAGATGATTGATCCAACCATGGAAAACGAGATGCATGATCTATGCGCCGGACTTGAGGACATGGAGACAGCACAAAGACGCACAGTCAGTGCTGGGGATCTTAGTGATTCCGAAAGTGAAATTGAGGCTGAACAAGAAGAAGAAGTTGCAGCATAATATGCAGCAAACGAACGTTTGATTAGAGCTATTGCAAGAATGGGTACAAGAGCGAAAATGGACATTCCAGTTTATGAGGGAAATCTAGATGCAGAGGAGCTTCTAGACTGGATTAGATCTTTGGACACATACTTTTACTATGACGATGTCGAAGAGGACAAGAAGGTCAAGCATGTTGTCACAAGATTGAAGGGACATGCAACATTGTGGTGGGATGAACTACAAGCTGACAGATGCTGCAAAGGCAAGAAGAAGATCAAAAGATGGGATAGAATGATCGTGAAGATGAAGGCAAAATTCATCCCCAGAGATTACCAGATTACTCTATTCAGGAGAATGCAGAACCTGAGACAGAAGCTGATGACAGTGAAAGAATACACTGAAGAATTCTACAAGCTGAACATCAAGGCAGGTCATCAAAAGAGCGATGATGAAAAATTTGCCAGATACATGAATGGATTGAGATATTACATTCAATATGATATGAGCATGGTAACCATCTGAATGATGGAAGATGCTTATCAGATGGATCTGAAAGCAGAAGAGAAGCTGAGCCGAAAGTAGGGTCAGAGAGGGCGAGGCAGAAGTTAGCCCAAAGGCAAACCAGTTGCCTAGGATAAATATCAAAAGCCCAAGGAGGACTGGAAGAAACCTCAGACTCGAACTGAGAGAGGTGGAAGCTCACAGCGAGGACAACATACCGAGTAGAGAGGAGATTATGCTGATAATAATATTTTTCCTCGTACCAGAGGCAGAGGAAGAGGAAGAGGTGGAGTAATAACATGCTTCACATGTGGAAAGAATGGGCACAAGTCTTACGAGTGTCCAGATAAAAATAAAGAAGGAGGAGAAGCTCACATCACCGAAGCACAGAGGCAGGATGTTAAGGCAGAAGATGCTGAAGGCAGAAGATCGCTGATGATGCGAAAAGCTCTTTTGACACCAGAGAAGGAGGTGGAGAGTTCAGTCCAGAGAACCAGAATTTTATGGACTGCTTGCAAGACCAAGGACAGGGTATGCAAGGTCATTGTGGACAGTGGTAGCAAATATAATCTCATTTCTACAGAGATGGTAGAAAAGTTGGAGTTGGAGACGATTGATCATCCAAGCCCATATAGGGTTTCGTGGCTACAAAAAGGACATCAGGTAACAGTCACTAAACAATGTTTAGTTGAATTTAAGATAGGAGGATATAATGATAAGATACTTTGTGATGTTATTCCCATGGATGTTTGTCATCTATTGCTTGGTAGACCATGGCAATATGACAGGAATGTGCTTCATCATGGGAGAATGAACACATACACCTTGGAGAAGAATGGGAGAACTCACATGTTGCTTCCAATCAAGGATAAGGAGGTGAGACCAGAAGTAAGCAACACTGTACTTCTCATGAGTGGGAAGGAACTTCTTACAGAGGTCAAGAAGAAGGAGGAACTGCAATTTATTGTGGTCAGGAAACCGAAGATTGTTTTGACCAGCACAAGAGTGGATGATTTACCAGAAGAAGTTCAGGAACTGCTAGAAGAGTTCGCTGACATAGTAGTGGACGAATTAACTCGTTCGTTGCCATCGATCAGAAGTGTGAGTCATCATATTGATCTCATACCAAGAGCTAGTTTTCCAAACAAAGCCGCGTACATATTGACTCCGCAAGAGAATGAAGAAGTCAAAAGACAAGTCCAGGAGTTGTTGGACAAAGGGTTGGTCAGAGAAAGCTTGAGTCTGTGTGTTGTTCCAACAGTACTCAGTTCGAAGAAAGACGGAGGCTGGAGGATGTGTACTGACTCTAGAGCGATTAACAAGATAACCATCAGGTATAGATTTCCATTGCCAAGGATGGATGATCTAATGGATTGCATGAGTGGAGCAAAGTATTTTTCAAAGATTGATTTGAAAAGTGGTTATCATCAAATCCACATGAGAGAAGGTGATGAGTGGAAGACAACATTCAAAACAAACAAAGGGTTGTATGAATGGCTTGTTATGCCATTTGGCTTAACAAATGCATCGAGTACCTTCATGAGCTTGATGAACGAAGTCCTGAGGGAGTTCATCAGAAAATTTGTTATTGTATATCTGGATGACATACTGATTTTCAATAAAACAGTGGCAGAGCACCTGAAACATTTGGATACAGTGATGAAGAGGTTACAGCAGGAGAAGCTATTGACAAACATGAAGAAATCCTCATTCATGAAGACAGAGCTTGTTTACTTGGGATTTGTTATTTCTGCAGATGAGTTGAGGATGGATCCAGATAAGGTGGAGGTAATCAAGAATTGGCCATCGCCGAAGAATATCTTTGAGGTGAGAAGTTTTCACGGATTGGCTATTTTCTACCGAAAATTCATTAGGAATTTCAATGGAATTAGTGCACTGATGATGGACACAGTGAATAAATGACACAAGTATTTTCACTAGACAGAAGAGGTTGAGAAGAGTTTTAATCTGTTGAAGAGGAAAATCATGGAACAACCAATTCTGGTGTTGCGAGATTTCCAAAAGACATTTCAAGTGAAATGCGATGCAAGTGGGTTTGCAATAGCGACAATCTTGAGTCAAGAGGACAGGCTGATAGCATACTTCAGTGAGAAGCTGAATGAAGTGAAAGTGAAATACTCCACTTATGATAAGGAGTTTTATGCTATCATCCAGGCATTAAAGAAATGGAGACATTACTTGATCCCGAAAGAGTTTGTCTTATACAGTGACAACCATGCACTACAATTTGTGACTCAACATGAAAGGTTGAATCAGAGACATGTGAAATGGGTCGAGTATATGCAGAATTTCACTTTTGTGATTAAACATATTTATGGTACTACTAAAAAAGTTGTTGATGCTTTGAGCAGGAAGTGTTTTCTATTGCAGGAGTTCAGAGTCAAAATGTTGGGTTTTGATGATCTCAGGGACATGTACAGAAATGATCCAGATTTTCAGAAGGCATACGAAGCAGCTGAGAATCCAATTCTTGGGGATAGAAGCCAATGGGAATAATACATGATCCAGGAAGGATTATTGTTTAAGGGTAATCAGCTGTATATTCCGAAATGCTCCATGAGGGAGAATTTGCTGAAGGAGAAACACAGTGGAGGATTGGTAGGGCACTTTAGTCACGACAAGACGTTTGCAAAATTGAATGAGTCATATTTTTGGCTGGGAATGCGAGCAGATGTCAAGAGATTCATGGACAGATGCAGAATTTGCTAGCATTCGAAGGGAAGAAGACAGAATGTGGGGTTTTATCAACCATTTCCCATACATGAGAAGCCATGGGATGCAATCAGCATGGATTTCATATTGGGGTTGCCAAGAAAGAAAAGAGGATTTGACTCAATCTTTGTGGTGGTGGATAGATTTTCCAAGATGGCACACTTCATTCCATGTCAGAAGACCAGTGACGCAACTCACATTGTGAGCCTATTTTTCAAAGAAGTCATTTGACTTCACGACTTACCAAGGAGCATAGTTTTGGATCGAGACACCAAGTTTGTAGGACACTTTTGGAGGACCTTATGGAAGAAGTTGGGAACTAACTTTTCATTTAGTTCGGCTTATCATCCTCAGACGGATGGACAGACAAAAGTGGTGAACAAAAGTATGGGAGACTTGCTAAGGAGCCTGGTGATAAAACACCACAGCTAGTGGGACAACGTATTACCACAGGCATAATTTTCTTATAATGACTCAGTTAATAGAAGAATAGGACAGATTCCATTTCATATTGCCTATGGCGTGTAGCCTAGAGGAATTTCTGAATTGAGAGATTCAGAACAGAATGCAACTACGAGTGCTAGTGCAGAAGATTTCGCAGAAGCGATGAAGGAACTTCACAGCCAAGTGAAGGAGCGATTGCAGAATTCAAGCTAGGAGTATAAGTGCATAGCAGATCAGCACAAAAGACAACTTCAGTTCGAGGTTGGTGATTTGGTTCTGGCACATTTGAGGAAGGAAAGTTTCTCAAGAGGAACAAATAATAAACTGAAGATGAAGAAAATCGGACCATGTAGGGTCTTGAGGAAATTTGGGGTGAATGCTTATGAGATTGAATTACCTGATGGGATCAAAATTTCTCCAATATTCAATATCTCAGATTTGTACCCATATAAAGTTGAGGAAGCCGGGACAGAAAATGAGCAGCCAGTGATCTAGTGGACAAAGCAGATGCCAGTTGCAGAAAATCCGCAGATGGAATGCATACTGGACAAAAGAGTGAGCAAGAAGACCAGGCGAAAGCAATACTTTGAATATTTAGTCAAGTGGAAGGGCCATCTAGTTGAAGATGCTAGCTGAGAGAGAGAAGTGGAGATCCAGAAGCATGGACAGACCTTGCATGAACTCATGGACAGGAGCCCATGAAAATTTTCAAGCTAGAGAGTATGATGCAGGAGCATCTCAAGCAAGCCAGCGCAGAGACAATGGACAACTGGACAAGCGCCCAGCTCAAATTTTGAAATATCTTGAACCATTAATGAAGCCATCAAGTGGAGGCGCACTTGATAAATGTAATCGTACCTTGAGAAATTCTCTCTCGTCCTTAGTAGGTAGAAGACATTTATGGTAGTTAATGTAAGTAGATAGAATTCAATTCTAGATTAGACAATTTTAGAGCGCAAGAGGGAAACAGGATATAGACACCCTCATTGTGTATTGTAAAATTAGAGTGTTGAGAGCATGAAGAGTAGGAAGAGCATAGAGGAGAAGTAGAGAGCTGTGTAGCAGACTCCATGTACAGAAGTTCTGAATTAATACAAGAAAGTTGTGATTCAAACTCATGGTGTTCATATATTCTCTGTGTATGCATCTTTGAATGTTATGCTCATGAATGTTTTACACTTTCTATCATGATATTGCTTTTATGCTATGTATGAATGATTTCTTGTTGAATGTATGAGATATGAGAGAGAGAGAGAGTGAGGGAAATGAGTTTCAATTGTTTCTCTATCTGAGCAAGAATTCCTGCAAGGAGTGCAGTTGAATTGTCCTCAAGGAGTGCATTGACAAAGGGTTCAGAGGGTTGTCTATGAAAGATCAAATTAGATAGCTTTTGTTCTCATTTCCATAGGAGTGCAGTTAGGTACAGGAGCTGTGCAAGGAGTGCGCAGGCCAAGTAAAGTTTCAGAGTTGTGAATCTGAGCGAATTATTGAGAGACTGCTACTGTAGGTGTGCGCAGAGTCAAAGGGAGTCAAGCACTTGAAAGTGTTTGAAAGGTTGCCGCAAGGAGTGTGAGCAGAGGTTCTCTAGAAAGCTCAAAGTTGGAGAAAGTTTAGAAGGATTTGAAGCCTTCGAAGTCATTGAAGGAAGGCAAAGAGGCCAAGCACCTTGAAAGTTTGAAGGGAGGCGTAGCGATGTTGAACCGCAGGAGGACAAGCTCTCAAGGAAAGAGACGGACAGTCGGAATTCTCTGTGGAGTATCTGCGAAGTCCCATGAGCCGTTAGATCTCATGGAGGAGCAGGGAAGTTACAATGAGTGCTTCGAAAGGTTCTAATCTCAGGAGGAGTAGGACTGTAGATTCAAGCCACAAGGGCCGTTGGATTTTCAAGTGAATTCCTATTTCGGGATTTCGTAGGTGGAAGTCCCGTAAACTTTCCAATGGGAATCGCGATATCATGAAACGCGAAGTCCCGAAGGATAAAAGGATGGTGAGGGGCCAAAGGAGTCAGCGAGGTGGACAGGTGGTGTACTATCGCCACAGAATCAAACTCTGTTGACCATTTCATAGTTTCGTGAGTCGAAGTTCTGAAAGACTTGCATCAGGACTCGCGAACTCGTGAAGTGCGAAGTCCCGAAAAAACGAGGAGTATAGTTGTGGGGCTAGCACCGAGAAACGTGTCAGAATTTGACATATCGAGATTTTAGGGAATATAGCATCGGGATTTCAGGGTTCATGGAGCAGAGTTGTATGTCATCGCAACTCGTGAACTCGCGAAAGCCGAAACTCCGGAGTTGATATCGGAGTTTCAGAATTCGAGATTCGAGGGTCATAGTGAGCAGGCGCTCGACCACAAGATTCACGATATCGTGAAGTCCGATTCCCCGAAGCGTGAGGGAGGAATCTCATGAGGTTTCATTGTGGGTGCAGATTTCCTGAAAGGGATATAGAAGAGCGTTTTAGAGTTCTTCGGGCCAAGGAGAGAAGAACGATCCTATGTATGTGGACTTCCTGACCCGTGGGTTGAGGAGGGGCTGCGTCGCCGTCAATGACTCAGAATTTTGTAACCACCTTCTTATTTGAAAGTCAATATCCTTCAGTAGTTCAATCATTACAGATTATGAGACAAAAAGTATTTGAGGAGGCATCTAGCTTTCCTTTGGAACAAGAAGAGGCCGAATGGACTGCGCCTCTACAGAAATTGTAAGGTTGTTACAACATCAATGCTGATGAAGACGATGATCCTAGGAAGGTGAACATCACAGAAACAGAAATCCAAAGAGATGTGGAAGGACTAGGAGTTGAGATACCATTTATTGGACAGCCGATCAAGATTAAGAAGGTCAATATTGGGACAGAGCAGTCACCAAAGCTTGCAAATGTTGGAGATTATTGGGATGCTACTACCATTGACAAAATTATAGAGTTACTGCATGCATATCAGGACTTGTTTCCAACCAAGTTCACTGATATGAAGGCCATTAAAGGGCCTATGGGAGAGATGATAATTCCTTTAAATCCAGATGCAAGACCAATTAAACAGAGACCTTACATATTGAACCCTAAATATAAAGAGAAGGTGAAGATTGAGCTCAACAGAATGCTGGAAGTAGGGATTATAGAACCTGTCGAAGAGTCAGAGTGGATTGGCCCTATGGTAGTGAAAGACAAGAAGAAAGGAGAGATTAGGATCCATGTAGATCTTAGAAAGATGAATGATGCCTATTTGCATGATCCCTTCCCTACGTCATTCACTGACGAAGTGTTAGATAATGTGGGAGGCCAAGAAGTATATTCTTTTACATATGGATTTTCAGGATACCATCAAATCTAGATTGCCAAGGAAGATCACCACAAGACCACATTTGCAACAGAATGGGCGTCCTATTAGTATACAATGATGCCATTTGGATTAAAGAATTCCCCAGCCATCTTTTCCAGGGTGGCGGTCGAAGCATTCAACGAGTTTTGCATAAATTTCTAGAAGCATATTTTGATGATTGGACTGTTTTTAGTTTATTAAAGAATCATATTGAATGTTTAAGGCTAATGTTGGAAAAATGCAGGCAGTGTCAAATTGTCTTGAACCTGAAGAAGTGCATATTCTTCTCACCATTTGGAGTGTTGTTAGGCCATATTGTGTGCAAGCAGGGATTGCTGGTTGATCCATCCAAAATTGCCATTATAGTTGATCTTCCATGTCCTACATCAGTCAAACAGTTGAGCACTGCGCTGGGACACATAGGATATTACAGGAAGTTCATTAAATGATATTCCTAGATTACAGCACCCATGGAGAATATTTTGAATAAATATTGTCAGTTCAGTTGGCTAGAAGAATGCCAGCAGAGCTTCGACACACTGAAACAGAAAATGGTTACTATGCCTATTCTGGTTTTTCTAGATTGGAGTAAGAAGTTTCATGTGCATGTCGATGCATCTTCTATTTCCTTAGGAGTAGTGTTAGCACAACCAGGTGAAGGAGATATTTATCATCCATTATCTTTTGCTAGCAGGAAGCTATCAACTGCAGAGGTCAATTACACCACCACTGAGTGAGAAGGGTTAGCCATGATGTATGCATTGCAAAAAGTTTTCCACTACTTGTTGGGAGGACACTTTAAAATGTTTACTGATCACTCCACACTGAAATACCTAGTCAACAAGCTAGTGTTGGGGGTGAGAATATGCAAATGATTGCTGCTATTTCAAGAATATGAATTTGAGATCATAGTAAAGCCAGGAAGAATGAACAAAGGTCCTGACCACTTGTCAAGGTTGGAACATGGATAAGATCCCACTAGTTTGGAGGACACACTTCCAGATGCACAACTGCTAGTAGAGAGGGTGTATAGAAAGGACACTCAAGTATCAGATTGACAGTCATAGAGAGTAATGCAGAGCCATTACTAAGGTAATTAGTGGTAAGTGTGGTAGTAGTATCTACAACTTCCCATCAAGGTAACATAATATAAGCAAATAGGAAATATTAATGACCACTTCGCAGAAATAGTCCAATTCCTGTCAATAGGAATGGCACTTAGTGAATATACGATTCCCCAGAAGAAACAACTAGTAGTGCGCGTTGTAGACTTTTTTCTTATAGTTCGAAAATTGTATAAAATGGGACCTGAGGAGATATTGATAAGGTGCATTATGGAAGCAGAGTGACCTATGATCCTCATAGAAGCTCATGAAGGCATCACAAGAGGACACTATGCAGAGAAAGCAACTACGTAGAAGGTTCTTAAAGATGGCCTTTGGTGGCCTACCTTACACAGAGATGCTAAATACTATTCCAGAGCCTATGATGTATGCCAACGAGTTGGAAAACCATCCATAACGGATGAAATGCCATTAGCACCACATATGACCCTACAAGCATTCAAGAAATGGGACATTGACTTCAGTGGACCTATAAACCCAACAGAAAAGTGCACAGGGGCAAGGTACATAATTATAGCAACAAAGTACTTGACTAGATGGGCCAAAGCAAGAGAAGTCAAGGAATGTAGTGCAACTACAGTTGCATGATTCATATTTGATGACATCATAACCAAGTTTGGATACCCAAAGATTCTTATGAGTGATCAAGAAACACATTTCATAAACAAGACTGTTGAAGCCTTGACTAAGGAGTTTGCAGTCCACCATCAGAAGAGCACACCGTACCATCCACAAGCAAATGGGATAGTGGAAGCGTTCAAAAAGATCTTGGACACAACGCTGACGAAGATTTGCAGTGCGAATAGGGATGACTGGAATTTAAGAGTACCAACATTACTTTGGGCCTATAGAACCACTTGCAAGAAGTTAACAATGCAGACCCCTTTCAAGTTGGTTTATGGTCTCGATGTTGTTGTTCCAATGGAATATTTGGTGCCAAGCTTAAGAATTGTTGCCTTTACAGATATGGATGACACTGGCATTGTTCAAGCGAGGCTTGCACAGTTGATCTAACTCGAAGAAGATAGATTTATTGCAGGATTCCATCAGCAAGTACAAAAGGAAAGAGAGAAGGCCTACCATGAAAAGCAGATCAATAAGAAGGCATTTAAACAAGGTGATCTAGTGATGGTATATGACAGTAAGTTCATCAAGCATCCTGGGAAGTTCATAACACATTGGCTCGGGAAATATGAGATCACCTATGTTACAAAGGGAGGAGTTGTGTAGTTGAAGACTTTAAAGGGAGAATGGAAGGAAGGATTAGTGAATGGGAGCCATCTGGAGTTGTATTATGACAACCAACTGCCTCACATCTCTTAGTAGAAGCATAAGGAAAAGGGTCTAGGTACCAGGTGCAGTTGAAACTGGGTACCAGACACAGAAAATACAGTCTACACAAGGAGGAAGAGGAGGCATAGAGCAGAAAGCAAAGGTTGCACTGCGCAGTCCGAAGTTAAAGTAAAATAGAAGAATCAGATCTAAAGTGCCTTAGGACAAGTCACAGGTGAGTGTTGGGGGCAAGTTGGCCCTTGGTTATGGAAGGAAGCGAAGATCAAGGAAGAAAAGGAAAAATGCGAACTGTGCAGAAGACACAATGACTATTACTGGGTTGAAGTGAGAAAAAGAGAAGAAAAGACGGAGCAAAGTAAGGAAAAGCAATCAGTTGGATGAGGAGATCGAGGATGACAGATCAATAAGGAAGAAGGATCATGGACAACTCAGCAAGAAGAAAAATCCACCATCATATGCTCTGGAGAACCACGCGAGAAGGAAGGAAAGACAGGCTAGCGAAGCCTTGAAAACGTGGGTCAAGTTGACCTAGGGTTTTGGTATCTAGGGTTTTTGACACCTAGGGTCAAGAGGACCTTGGTTGGGTTGTTTTCATTATCTCTAGTATTGATATACTTGTATTGTTGATGTGAGTGATTATTATCGTATGAGAGAGAAGTGCTAAGTGAGGAGCCTTCTAGTATTGTAATATCTTCAGCTGGGTGCGAAGATCAAGTCCTGCAGTTGGGTGCGTAGGAAGGGAAGAGATAGAGAGAAGAGAGAATATCTGTTGGTTAAGAGTGAAAAACATAATTGTATGCTTCCATATTAATATATCATAAAGAACATTTTTGTGGACGTAGCCCTAGAGAGAGGGTGAACCACATATATCTGGCTTGTGTGTGTGGTTGATGTTGTGTTATGTTTCCTTAATATACTATTATTGCATTGTTGCGGTAGATCTGATACATGTATGGAGTATATCTAAGCTGATGAGTGATATATGCATGCAGTATTGTTCTGGTATTGGATCCACTTGATATTTCCCTTGGTTGTAGACATATCTGTCCTGCAACCCCCCCATAGATGCTTCGAGTGAGACTGCATCTGCTTCGTAGGTGTAGCCGAAAGGGCCAACAGTTAGGTCTTGTTTGTGCACTCTTGGAGTTGAACCCTGGGTCTTCCCCTGTGCCAACAATAGATCTCTGCGACATGATTCCATAGTTAGAAGTTTTTAATAAATTACCAAGTTGTATCTCTGAGATTGTATTCGATGAGTTCCAAAGATAATAGATGAAGAAGGACCCGAAATTTTGAAATATAGTGTGTCATACTATGTTTATTATTATGCATTGTATCTTTATAGTACTTATTTATGTTGGATAAGCTCAATATGATGTATCTGTGTATGAATTCTTTTCACGACTTAAGTATCTTCAGTTCTTGCATGCATGAGTTCAGATCGGATCTGTAATTGGTCTATTTTGCGCAAGATCATGGTGAGTCTTGAAGGTTCTAGAAACCCTCCCAAGTATTCTCCTTTCCCTTCCCTATCCTTTTGTCTTGGTTGTGCTTCAGGTGAGACTTCTTCTCTTCGGAGGAGATGAAAATTCCAATGCTCTAGACTACACGGTACCTTTTGTTGGTAACCTGAGAAGGACCCTAGTCTGATCAATTCTACGCCAACAGAGACCTTCAAAAGAAAATAGGGATAGAACATCCTAACTTCCCGTCAACTTAAGGTTTCAAAAATAAAGTGCTAAGCAAAATTTCACGAGTTCCATATGACCTGCACCTAAACAGATAAACAGGGCCCGTGTTAAATCAAGTTGGGGCTAACACAGTCTTGAGGAGCTAATTCGACTCAGTTGTTTGAAGATCCTTGACCGGGAGGTCGCGCAACCCCTAGGAGAGAAGGGGGGATACACCATATGTGTACACCTATTCTCTCATATTTTATTTCTTTCTATTTTAAAAATCCTTTTTGATTATTTTCATGCACACATGTGCAATTTATCCAATGTTTAGATTTTATTCCCCTGTTTCCTAGAGTTTGATTATTCTCCAATCTTTTAACTTATGTCATAATTCATTTAGTCACTTAATTAAATTTAGACTTAGACTTAGTTTTAGACTTAGGCTTAAACTTGTATTCGGATTTATAATTAATAAATGCATTGTTTTATTAATTATTTTAATCCAAGAAGGTCTAATCATTAAAATGTTTTATAGGCCACCTAGATTTATTGACACAAGTTTTTAATTAGGCGACGTTCCCTTCAAGACGAACCTTCATGCACCAAGGGTGCCACTCACCTTTGACTGGTTTTGGAATTTTCCAACCATTTGGAGTCAACACTCCATTCGTTCTACCTTGTGAGAGACTAAGGGCTTATAAGTTATAATGACTCTTCCTTATTGCACGCTCCTTATAAATCTTCATGAGCAACTGTCTCAGTCCTCCTTCATGACATTGTGGACCTATCAAACTAGGTAATCATTAACCTACCATTAAATCCATGGAGGGAGTGCTAGTAGGATGTGAAAAGGATGCTTACACACCTCTCCCTCAATGTCTGGTTTATGTGCATGGCCCCTTTAATCCTTATGTGGGTCAGATTATCAAACATCGTCAAGCCTACATCCACTAATAAAAACCATGTCAATAATCCATATACATAAATCGTACTGTAATCAATCATATGTCATAAGTGTGTAAAATTAAATACTCAATAAAAATACAATTCACTCCCTAACTCAATCCAAAGTCCAAGGAAGTCCATTGATGCCATCAACATCCATAACATGTCATGTGTCCTGCACACTTGGGAAAACTTGTTAATAGCATCTGGTAATACATATACATCAAATAATGACAAGTCACAACACATCATCAACATCATGTATAGTCCATAATCAAAACGAAATCACAATGTACCATAACCGGATCACTTGCATGAAATGTCCTCAAATAATAAGTCAATAAAAGTGTGCTCCGTAGAGAGGGATGTTACATACACCCCCTCTTGTTTTAGACTTCGTCCCAAAGTATGTATAGTATATAAATTCAAGTAAAAAAATGCATCTGGCATAGATCTATATGTCTAATCTATCAAATAAGTAAGTAAATTGTTGACACATCACATATGTGTCCTCCCAAGTAGTCGAGTGTTGACTATAGTTCACTATAGTTGTCCCACTGGACCTTGACCTGATCAAATATTCGACGTCGTAGTTATCGAATGTGATGGAGAAATGAAGATTAGCTCCACCATGAGAGCACCCTCATCTGACATCTGCAAAGAACTCATGTCAATAACATCTGAAGGATCACTAATATAATGTCTTAAAACATATACATGAAATACATCGTGCATACGCCTGAAAGAATCGGTCAACGCTAGTCGATAAGCCATGGGTCCTTTATTTTCCACAACTTTGAAAGCTCCCACAAATGTAGGAGAGAGTTTGACACCCTTTACAAACTTGATTGAACTCTTGTGTGGTTTTACCCGCAAGAATACTCTGTCACCAACTTCATAACTGCAGTGAATGTGATGTGCATCAAAATAACTCTTATGTCGATCTTGCACTTCTTTAATCCTATGTCTTATTGATTGCATATATTCTTCCATTTCTTGAATCACTTCCAGTCCTACCAGCACCCTATCCTCAATTCGATCCCAACTCAATGACGTTCGACATGGTCACCTGTAAAGAAACTCAAATGGGTCCATCTTAATCGTACTCTGATAGTTTTTTTTGTATGCAAACTCTACTAGTGTAAAGAAGTCTTCCTAATGTTTTTTTTGATCCATTACATAAATGCGCAACATATCCTCCAAAATATGGTTCATTCTTTCTTTTTGTCTGTCTGTCTTAGGGTGATACGATGTACTCAAATTTAGCTGCATTCCCAAATCCTCTTGAAAAATGGTCCAAATCCTTCTTGTAAAAAATGATCCTCGATCAGATATGATCCTTCTTGGTACTCCATGTAATCACACAATATCGTTGACAAATACTCTTGCTATGTCTGGTGCTTGATACGTAGTATGTAGCGGGATAAAGTGTGCACTCTTCGTCAGAGTGTCCACTACAAAAAAAATTGAATCATGCCTCCTTTCCTTCAGTGGAAATGCAATGATAAAGTCCATCAAAATGACCTCCCATTTCGATTTTGGAATAACATGTGGTTGTAACAATCTTGTTGGATGTCTATGTTCAACCTTCACTTGTTGACATTCTAGAAATCTCTCCACATAACTAACTATGTATGCTTTCATTCCCTTTCAGAAGAATAAAGGATTAGGGTATGCCTTCATCTTCGTGACTCCCGGATGAGCCACGTACATTGTTCGATGCGCTTCACTTAAGATCAAAATTTTTAATTCGTCAATAGGCGACACGTAAATTCTTCCATTAAATCTCAACAATCCATCGTTGTCTAATGAATAACCTTCATACTTCGGTACAATCATGGTATCTTGTCAAATATTATTCTTAACATCCTTTTACCAATCATCATCTATCTATAAAGTTAGAATCTTTTCTCGAAGATTCATCTTAAGTGTTATTACCGAGAATATGCATGGTCTCTAACTCAATGTGTCTACCACACTATTCACCATTCCTTTAATGTAAGAAATCTCAAAGTTGTATTCGCTAAGTAATTATGACCAATGCCTTTGTCGCACGTTCAATTCACTCTGTGTAAATATATGATGCAATCCACAGTGATCTGTATTTAATTCAAATTTTCATCCAATCAGATAATGTATCCAAGCTCTCACAGCATATACAATTTCCAATAACTCCAAGTCATGTGTTTCATATTTCTCCTCATGCTTTCCCAATTTCCTTGAAATGTAAGCGATCACTAAACCATCTTTCATCAAAACTCCACCTAAACCTTCCTTGGATGCGTCTATGCATACCAAGAATTATTTGTCCATGTCGGGGACTTTCATTATTGGCGTTGTCATCAACAACTCTTTAAGTTTTTGAAATGCTTCCGTGCATTTCTTTGTCCAAACAAACTTCTTGTTTTTCTTTTGCAATTCCATGATCGTATTTTCTATCTTCGAAAAAACTTCGATGAATCGTCAGTGATATACTTCTAAACCCATAAAGCTTTATATTTATTAAACGTTTTTTGGTGCTGCACATTCCATAATAGCCTCTTCTTTCACTGGATCCACGACGATACCTTCACCAGATATGATATGTCCCAAGTAATGAATCTTCGATTGGTAAAAAAGAACATTTTGATAGTTTCCCGTACAATTCGTTTTCTTGTAGACACTATAGGACCAATCTTAAATGTTCATCATGCTCTTCTTTCGTCCGAGAATAAATCAATATGTCATCAATAAATACTTGAAATCACTTATCCAAGTATTCACGAAACACCCCATTCATCAAACTAATGAATACCCCAGGGGCGTTTGTCAATCCGAACGGTAAAACTGTAAACTCATAGTGTCTGAATCTCGTCTTAAATGCGGTCTTAGGGATATCTTATTGTTTAATCTGTAATTGGTGATATCCTGATATCAATTCAATCTTCAAAAACATCGCCGCTCCTTTCATCTGATCAAACAAATCATCTATTCTTGGCAACATATATTGGTTCTTGATCGTCGCTTTGTTCAATTGACGATAGTCAATGCAAAGTCTCCACGATCCATCTTTATTTATAAATAAAATAACTAGTGTAACCCAAGGCGACACACTTGGATGTATAAGTCCCAAGTCCAACAATTCTTTCAATTGCATTTTCAACTCCTGTAATTCAGGCATTGACATCTAGTAAGGCATTCTCACTATAGGTTCAGTTCTGGGTTTCAAGTCTATTGTAAACTCCAACTCTCTTTTGGGTGGTAAACCTGACAAATCCTCTGGAAACACCTCGGCAAACTCTTATACTATAGGAGGGTTTTCTAATCCTTCCACCTCACCCTTTTCGTTTATCACTAATATTACATAAATCTTGCACCCCTTGCGCATACTCTTCTGTAGTTGTTGGGAAGAAATAAATCTCAAGGACACCCTCTGGTTCC
>JASDQU010103116.1:0-20641 GCA_032191745.1 Picea mariana
CCCCGCGTGGAAGAGTGTACATACTTCTGGGGTGTAAACAGGGATGAAAGTAAAAGACCTCTAAATCAGGAAGATAATCAGGCTCCACAACCAACATGTATGATCTATCCTAACGGGTTTAATGGCTCTGTTAGCCAACTAGGTTCCTAAAACAAAGAAAATAAATAAACTATTTTAAAGCTATAACTACGATATTATGTACATGAATTTAATTATTTACAAGTGTTAAAACAGAAACATAAATATGAACAGGGTATTTAAAAATTGCAAGTTTTGGTGGATGTCTTGCGAAATCAATGTTTTTCCAATTGTTAATGAAGTAGATAAATAAAGCACATATTTTTATATTGTCTGTTTAATAGTCTAAAATCTAAGAACTAAAAAAGATACTAATAAAACATTATCTTAAAAAAGAACAAAATAATAGTCACAGCCAAATTAAATTGTCTTATTTCATTAATAAATCAACTAATAACAGAAATAGAATGCGAATAAAACTAACCTGAGATTAGTCACATAATTTGTCTATATCCCTATGCAATTCAAACTTCCAACTATCTCGCCTATGAGGAAAACCTATAACATGCTTGTGCTAACATTCCCAGAATAAACTCAAGGTATTTTTGGAGCAATGATATAAAAGTAGAGAAATAAACATATAGATTCAATGACCTTGTAATGATGAGTGCTTATAGTAAAAGAAATTTAACATGAAGCATTCATATAACAAATCAATTTAACATCAAGCCTAAATGAATGATATTAAAATGAAATAGCGATCACAGATACAATATATGAACAACAAATTATAGACAGAATTTAAAGTGTTGAATAAAATGAAACATCATATGCTAATAAGACTAAAGTTGTTTAACATATTAATATTCCATAATATAAAAGGCAAAACGTAATGGAGCAGTGTCACACTGGTCTAAAGTCGAGATGTGAACAACTTTTCCATACAGTCTTGGGAATTACATGTCCATAATGCGTTCGAATCAAAGATGTCTTTCACTACAAGAGTGAACAGTATGTAAAGTAATCCAGGATCCAAATACTCATATCACACAAGATAGAGTTGAATCTCCCAAAATTAAGTAATATTACAAAAATAGTGAATTGGAAACCATTCATACAAGAGTTGGTTTGTTCAAAATTAAATCAATATTTATAAAACATAAAGAAGAAGAAACTACTGATCATTTAAGCATATAATTGAAAGTATTTACTCCAAGCAATCAACAACACAATCTTCCATTTCCTGAGAATATCAAAACCAATTTGATATATTAGAAAAACAATTAAAAATTACTAATTATTATTCAAAACAGATTTTCTACAGAATTAGCAAATGAAATCAAAATTTAAATCTTCTATTTCGACTTGGATAACAGAATTGAATGAAATCAAAACAAAATCGTTTTACCATTAAAAATTAGCCAAAGAGGGATCTGACATTTCAGAGTTTATAATTGCTTTGAAACTAGTTGTGTTCTTAATGATTATATTCCCAACCCTCTTACCCTTACGAATTTTCTTTATAATAGGTTTATTATCAATGTTTAAACTAGAACCATTCATCGGCATATGAGGATCATTTTATTTTAATTCGGTAATCGCTTGTTTCAGAGATCTTCCAGGTGAAAACCTACATGGTAATCCTTTATCTAGAGGGATTTTATCAATAAACTCGGGTCCATCAATTGAATTAACAAACTGGCTTTCAACCACTGGCATGTGTGAGTTAGGGTTTGTAATTAAAAGAGGATTGGTTGTAGCATCGAACTGTGTGAATCCATTTCTTATCAGAAAGGTCTCCCAGCAAAACCAATATACAGACTTGGATCTCTGAGCAAAATAAATAAAAACAAAAATGCTTACCTCAACCGTAAAAGAAATTCTGAAAATTTGTCTTCCAAAGAACGAGATGTATCTCTGAAACTGTGTGGGTTCTGAAAAAATTGTTGGCATGGAAGGTAAATGACCCCATTTCCGAAATGGGTTTTAAAAGGATTGGCCAAATTCGTAACTGTTTGCTCAGAAACCTTCCCGCAAAAACATGTCTCAAATATGAAATTATGGGTTTTCTTAAAAAAGAAACTCAGAGTCATTTGGTTCAATTCGAACCAAAGGAGCCATGGCCACTGTGAAAATGATATAATCAGAAATCACCAAGGCTAGGTTTAGGTTTCCAACGGATGAGCAACAAAAACATGTCTAAGCAGAGAGTGAAAGCATGAAAATAGCAAAGCTTGGGGGCTATCATAACTGAGATAGGAGAATTAGGGAGAACAAAAACCAGAGGGTTCACAGAAATCCATACCATCTCTTGCAATGAGTGCCAAAACCTACATAGTACAAAACCCTCTGCACATAATGAATAGCTTCATCAATGTTTTGGGCCAGCAAGGTAAGGTGAAAACGCAAGTACAACATGCCTGTACTCATTGGCATGAATGTTGATATGACCATTAAACTCATGAAAAGAATATCAACAATTAACCAAGGTTCTTCATGCATCAAAACATTTCGACAATGAACTATCGAACCATTGAATTCAAAACAACCATAATAAAAAAATAAAAATTTGATAATGGATTAATCAACCATTTCATAGATTTGAATTTTAATCACATATGGGTGGCTTTTAAAATGATATTTCTAAGGTAAAAGATTATGAAACCAAGCCAAATTTTATGTTTAAATTCATTCTTACAATCATGAATTAAAAATAAAACAAAAATGAAAACGACAAAAACTTAATAAGGTAAACTTAACCCAATAATCGGCTTGAAACTCGGAAACATAAACCTTTACAAATAGAAGATGATGGCAGCTACATAAAGGTATGATCTTTTGTGGGGACTTTGATTGAGAATCAAAATTATTATTGGTTGCCAACAGGAACCCAAACCTTAAGTCAATCTTTGAGAAAATGGAAGCACACCCTAATTGGTCGAACAAGTCATCAATTCTTGGTAAGGGGTACTTGTTCTTTATGGTTGTCTTATTGAGTTGTCTATAATCTATGCACAGTCAGAGTGTGCCATCTTTCTTCTTCACAAACAAATCTGGTTCTCCCCATGGAGACACATTGGGCCGGATGTAGCCTTTTTCCATCATTTCCTTTAGCTGTAGCTTGAGCTCAACTAGCTCAGGTGTACTCATCCTATAGGGTGTCCTAGACACTGGCACTGCTCCTAGTGCAAGTTCTATTGAGAAGTCAATGTCTCTTCTCAGAGGTAGACCCAATATCTCTTCTAGAAACACGTCTCTATATTCTCTTAATATGGGGTGGTCCTCTAGGTTTGGTCTGTCATCCTCAACATATTACAACACCTATATTTCATATAGAGGAAACCCCTTTCTATAATACTTTTTTATTTGGAGGGATGATATTTGTCTCACTGAGACATGATTCTGAATCCCTTGGAGGGTTACCTTTCTCCCTTCTTCATTTACACATTCTAAGGTTTTATGGTAAGAGTCCAACTTAGTTTTATGAGAAACTAACCAGTCCATACCAATCAACACGTCATAAGATCCTAGGGGAAGTATATTAAGGGTATCTTGGGCGAGCAACTCGTCCAGGATGAATTAGCAAGCTGGTATGACCTCTGCTACTTGTCTTTTGGTTCCAGCGGCTAGTTGTACCAACCACGGCTTAGCATGTCTAAATGGTTGCAGTTTACACTTATCAATAGTCTAAGGGGCCACATAACTCAAATTAGAACCAGGGTCAATTAAAAAAAAAACTATATGGTTGGCGATCATACCTTCCATATCCACCACTGAAGCTTGGTGGTTAGCTTGTTTGTTATCCATGGCTGCATAAATTTGTGGCATGCTCCTAGCCACATCATTGACTGTGATAGCTTCTTGGATGTTGTATATCCTCCTATTGTTTTTTTTTTCTATCGGGACAATCCCTCAGCAGATGATCTTCTCCACAACCCCAACATTTCAAGGGTTCCTTCTTTGGGTTATCAGTCCTTCCTAGGGTTGCTCCAAGAGGTTTATTTCCACTCCGGGAGGGGAAATTTTGATGATATGCACTTCTGGTAGGAAGGCTTATCCTAGAGTCCTTCCTATAGTTCTTAAACCTTGAGGATTTTAACCTCTTCTTATTGAATCCTGAATTTCTCTTCTTCTTCCAGTTCTCGCGAGGTTCTGTCTGACACCCGAGCAGTTCATAACAATACCTTGCCTTATGGATAGTGTCTTCTAAGGTCTTTGGATCATCAAACTCAATCCTGTTCCAGTAGGTATGAGGTAACCCATTGATAAATCATTGCACTTTTACATTTTCATCCCTTATGTAGGGAACATGCCTCAGTAGCTCGAGGAATTTATTAACATATTCCTCTATGATGAGCTGCCCCGGCTTGAGTTCATAGAACTCCTTAGTCTTCCCGTCAAGTTATTTCTTTGATAAATACTTCTTATTGAAGTGTTTCTCAAATTGTTTCCATGATAATTTCTCTTCATGGATTCCTTTCACATTCTTAAGGTCTTCCCACCAAATGGAAGCCTTTCCATTCAGGTTGAAAATGTTTATTTGAGCCTTCAAGTTTTCAAAGTAGTCATGAACTCTGAAGTACTTATTTAAACCAAGCATCCAAGCTTCTGCCTATTCCCCCTTTTCAATCTCTCCATTGAAAGAGGGTGGTTTGGATTTCTTTAACTCTTCAGGGTTACGCCTTTTGGAATGCTTTCACTTCTTTCCTTTCCTTTGGGTGACACGTGGCACGTCAAGATAGGGCCCACATCACCTTGGGTGACATCATTGCACCATGTCACCCTAGACTGAAAGGCTTCCAACACTCCTCAGATATCATGGTTGAGATCCGACCACGTAGATTTTCAGATCTATGGCTCTCGTCACCTCGAGGGTTTGATGTTTGAGAGTGTTGCGATGCAAACTTCTCTTATCTCCTGAAGGGACTGATCTCTGAACAAAAGGGGCTAGCGCCATGCATCTCCGTTATATCAACGATTGGGAAGGAACCCAAAGGATCCTTTGATCTACGGTGTTGGGTCCTTCGCGGCTCCAACCTTTGAGGTTTCGGATCCCGACCTAGTTGGTCAGGCGGGTTCGCCTAGCTACCCGGGGAACCACCTAACACCAGTCAATCCTTACGGGAAACTGAGTATCCTAGTTACCTTCAGCCAGTATAAGGTTGGTAAGGTCGATCATACTCCGAAGTCCCAAACTTTCGGAGCTCCGAAGCCAAGAGGACCTAGCCTAAGGTTCCTGGGTATTGGTCATATGGGTTTTACCGAATGGATCTCGTCAACTCGTCTTCCAAACGAAGAGACCTTCTCCTTTCAAGGTTTGAAATTCACTATTCATCATGAGCTTTGCCATGAAATGGTTAAGGACTTGGGCCTATAATATTGGTTGCACGACCAAGGGTCTGGAAGAGATATCCTCTTCAAACGGACAGGTTTCAAGTTGACGCATTATATCCCATCTTGGTCGTCTTACAGGATTATGCCCCAGGTAGCCTCAGGAGATAAGATGGGCATATAGACTATCAGTCAGAAGGGTAACTTCACAAAGATATGAAGGCATACACATATCATAACCATTCCACACATAAATCATTTATAATTACACAGATGTATAAATCCAAACATTCATACATTATTCCCGATTAATACATAAAACAAGGAAAATACTTATCAGAACCAAATAACGTGAAGCGACTATTGAAAGGGGTGCACATTTCCTCCCAACCATAGGCTTAGTCACTCCTAACGAATTTACGACTAGCCACCCTAGAGCTATACCACAATGCTCTGCACAGAGTACCTTCTTCTGGCTAAGCGACAGTAGGGACAAAGATTACTCTCCTCCTCCCACAGGGCCTTGGTAATGGTTTACACTATACCAACCAAGGAGGACCAGCCCCGTTTATCATCTTGTATCATAAACCTCGCTAGCCATCTCCCTGTGACCAAAATGTTCATTTTTTAGTTCTCTCTTGAACCCGAGAGCTTAACCTCTCGTCTCTGCACTCTTTCCAGGTCTCCTCTGCCCACCACACCTTTCCTTCTTGCCTCTTTCAGCAAGGTTGCGTGTGGCTCGAATTCCCAGTCCGTGGTTAGGTCTAAAAGCCTTCTAGATGGGAGTGTTGCCCCATCCCCTCATTAACTCTTTGAGGAGGTCTTCCCACCTACCAGTCTGACTGAAATTCATTTCTGGGTCAGAGGACTGTCCTGGTCCTAAGCAATTAAAATTAGTAATGTATTGGTTTGGTGAAGGTTAATGCAACCATTCCTGGTCCCTTTCACCATCTCTTTCATAGCATTTGTGGTCTCTTCTTAGCACATCCCCCTTCCAGTAGTCATGCAACACTTATCCATTTTCTAGTAAATAACAGGATTCACATTCATTGACCCTTTATAAAAAGGTCCATCAAATCAAACGTTCACACATATTGAGTTTTCCATAGTCTCTTGGCCATTATAGTTATATTTACAAACTAGGGGAAATAGGGTGTTACACCCGGTATATGGTTGTACACCCTTATAACCAACGTTGAGGACAACGCTTTCATAAGGGGGATGGAATGTAGTGTAGCTAGAGAGGTAGTGGGGGGGTTGGAAGGCCCGTAGTGATAATATTGGAGGTCATTCAATGTAAGGTGGACTAGGTCCACCATATTATTAAATAAGGTCCAATGTGGTAGTTAGATATATCAATATAAACATAATAAATGTAAGAGGACTTACTAGAAGGTTCTGCTTCTAGAAGGTTCCTCCTCTCGATGTTCTTGGGTGGTTGGTAGCATTATATAAAGGGGTTCAAGAAATGTAATGAGATGTGAAGAAGAAGTGTTGTATTTGGAGTGTGTAGCTCATTAGGAGGTTGCCCCTTAGAAGAGGAAAGTGAACAGGAGAGGATCCCTTCCATAATAGGATCATTTGTGTGGTGTTGTCGTACCCTAAGGGTTTTATAATAATAAAGTGTGAGATTTTGTGTATTGTTCTCTGGATTTATTGTGGTGTTTATGTATTCAAGTGTTTGGTATTTAACACAAAGAGGTGGCAATCTTGTTTCACCCCAATTTTATCCATTCTTCTACTTATCTATGTAAAGTCCTAATAGTGTGGCAAAGGGGGAAATCATGTTTCACCCCAATTTCATTGTTAAAGATTACTAAAAAAATCCTCTACTATTATGATTTTAACCTTTACATGCACATACAACCTATGTAGCATTACCCTCCAACCATTTGGAACCCCATTTTTAACTACCTCTCCCATAGTTTCTCCCTTTGGGTGATGTCAAGGTCTTTTGAACAAGGAAACTTTTAAGGGCTATATATCACCCATGGGTTGATTTTCCAAAAAAAATATTTGCTAATTTCCATTTTTTATAAAAGTGATTCGCCCAAATTCTATAGAATAAAATTATTTTACCTTAAAAATAGCCCAAATTTTATAGAAAATATATAAAATCCTTAGAAATTTGAATATTTTTACAAAAATATCACCAAACATTTTATTTTTTTCCTATTAAGGATTGTTGAGTGTCATTTTTTATCTTTTCATCAGGCTTATTCACCTCCATTTTTACCTTAAAACCCTCTATTTTTGCCTATTTTCATCTACTTAATGGCATAGCATGCACAAACAAGATAATACGTTGTCTTTTCGAAGAAACTCTTAGTTTTTCTTGGAGATGATAATTAAAGATATTTTTGCAAACAATTGCCTATAAATCAACTATTACAGGAATTAACCTTGTTTTACCAGTTATTACAAGTTTTACCAGTTATTACAGGAATTGGTGATTTGCATACTTTTGCTCGCTCAGAAGGGAAAATTCCACCTAGTGGTACTTCATCAACATCAAGAGATGGTGTTTTACCTATTCCGCCATCCGCATAGCAATTGGAACCCGATGGTCAACAGATGGTCAAAATCGGCAAAGCAGTTACAAGAAATGTGTAGAGTAAGCAATATATCCACCTACATGCTCATAAAATCAGGTTTCGCCAGCCAGAAGCTTGAGGATACATCTCACAATATCAAAAATATATTATTCCATGCGCTAGAATGGAGATCCAGTCTACAATTTATACAATCAGTTTTGTAAAATAGAGTGTAATGTGCAATTTTCGGACAATGATATTCAGTGGTGATTTTTGGAGCGATGAGGATGAATCAGGGAATTTTGTGACATGGGTTTTGTGCGGAATAGGGTCGTTAAGGTTAATTAGATGGAAAATTCCCCAAAAAGTGAAATATGTGGGTTGTAAGAGTGTTTCTTCAAAACAAAATTTCCTAGATTTTTTTGTTGTGACCAGTTTTCAATTTTCTTAATTTGTAAAATCCAGATTGGACCTGATTGGTTACTTCTAGGATTAGGGAATTGGTTCTTATTCTCCCCATTGAATAATTTGTATACATATTTCCTCAAAGGACAACATAGGGATCAATTGAAGTGGATATATTATGATTATGCATCAGACCTTTTGTAACTGTTGAATTGTTCTGAAACTATCAATATAATGGAGTTTTTTCTTTTAATTAATGTGTTAGATCTTTTCAAACAAGTCTAAGTTTTCCTCAACAACATATTCCAGGAGGACCCCCTGGTCTACGTTGTCTTTATGTAAGTGGTTCTAGAAGTTTCTATTGTTACTTGCATGTTATGTTTTGATTTCTTTTAGAATCAAAATTCATTTTAATTAACTTGCAAGCAATGTTACTTTGACTATGTGATCTATGAAAGTTTCAGATATAGATGTTAAAGACGACAATGTGATTGATTGATCTTTCATCTTCCCTGCCATACAAACAATCTTCACACAAATATACTTAGAGTTAAACTATGTTTGCAATTCCTTTATGCCTTGCGTATCAGCACATTCCCTTATTTTGCACTAATAGAGTAATTTGTCTTTCATCCAGCCTTTTAACTCACACCTTGAGATAACCTTGTTTCGTCTTGAAGCTTGGTTAACTAAACAGAGTGTGTTTGCAAGTAGGAACACTTTAAGAGTGAATGATTTACTCGTAATCTGAGTCCCTAACATTGACAATTAAGTCTAAGTGATCATGGCCAAAAGAACCATTTCCATTTGTGAGTTTGGAAATTTACTGCTTTGATTTTAGTAGGAATTCTCAGGCAATTTCAAGACTAGATTATGCATCAGTAAAGCTAAATGTTCTATGAAATGGATCGTCGGAACTAGAGATGGGACGACTCGGGCAAGCCCAACTCTCATGTCTACCTGCACCTTTTCCAGCCATCTATTTTACTTTTACCTTTCTTCCCAACGTTGTCTCCATTAGAACTACCATCGTCGTTGCGGAGGATTGAAGAACCAAAACAATTTTAAATGTGATGGGATGGTTTCAAATTTGAAATTTAAACTCTCTCCTCTCGTTTGTTCCCGATCACATTTCAAAAACACTCTATTTAGTTCCAAGTGATGCAGGGTGATGGAGGAAGGTAGAACAAGAGCTAGAGAAAATACATACAAGCACTAATAAAGCACTAATAAATGATAAGAGTCATGAAAAACATCAAAATAATACATATCAGCTAATTGTTAGCATTCTTCATTCACTAAGAAATCACTGATATTAAAAATTGTTCACTTTGTCTGTATTTCCTTTTATATGCATATTACCATTCTCTTGAATACAAATGCAACTTAGATACTTTGATAAAGGGTGCACATATGCGAGCCTCATTTGTAGGCATGTGCATTGGTGTGGAACAAACCATTGGGTTGTCCCACAAAGGTGATTAAAAAACTTCCGAAATTATGTGTTCATGTATCTAAATGTCACATTAATATGCACCTTTGTGGGACAACCCAATGGTTTGTACGACACTAATACACATGCCTAGAAATGAGGCTTGCATATGTGCTCCCTTTATCAAAGTATCTAAGTTGCATTTGTATTCAAGATAATGGTAGTATGCATATAGAAGGAAACACAAACAGATTGCACAAATTTTAATATCAGTGATTTCGTAGTGAATGAAGAATGCTAAAAATTAGATGATATGTATTATTTTTATGTTTTTCATGACTCTTATCATTTATTAGTGCTTGTATGTATTTCCTTTTGGTTAAAATGTAAGGTTTCTTACTGAATGCACAATGATAGAATTTGGATGATACAATGTTTCTCTCTGTGTTAATTTTCATGACTTAGTATTTCTTAGTCCTTATATGTATTTGATTTTGGTTACAATGGAGGATTTCTAACCATAGGGATTGTGGCTATTGACTAAGGGGTCTGGTCGTCACAAGAAAAATAAATTTGATCACATGTTGACAAGTTTAACCACTTGTAAGAAATCATTTGCAAGTCACATCTCAATAGAAAAAATATATTTTTAGAAATAATTATGCAATAGTAGAATGATTTCTATGAATATAAATTATTGTATATACATAATACATAGAATGGTTGATAACACAGACAAAGCACCATTACAAGATATAATATAACTACTATTAATATAAAGCACCATTACAAGACATAATATAACAACTATTAATATAAAGCACCATTACAAGATATAATATGTTACTAGAGCGGTACTATAAAGGATTTTGTGGAGCTTCCACATATTTTTCCATCAAGACTTTTGTGGAATCACCCCAACAAAACCTTTGGGTTCTTTGCATCAAACCCATAGAACTAAGGCCTTGGTGTCGTCAAGACTTTTCAAAGATGTCCTTGCCTATAACAAAACTAAAATAAAGGCCAATGTTAATAAGTTCAACAATTAACATGGGAACCTATTACTTCAATCATGTTCCGATGAGAATTTTCGAGGGGTGCTTAAGGCTTCTCTTATTGGAAAAAAATAAGTGCTTATCAGAAATCTTGCACTAAACATTGAAGTGACAAGTTCCATGACTTTGATTAAGGAATCTCTCACTTCAATGTTCTAGAGAGAATTTGTAAGTGGTGCTTAAAGTTTTCCTTATTAGTAAAAATTAAACACCCCTCGAAATCATGCTCGAAGCCTTGCAAAATTAGTAAGGTGTTAGGTTATTGTAAGAAAGAAGTGTAAAGTTTAATTTGTTTTCTTTTTAAATGTTATTTATATTAACATAAAATACAAAGAATGGTCCTCGAGTAAGACCTAAAACTACTTTTTATTAGCTAAGTGATCATCTTCCCTAGAGTAAGGAAGAGTAAGGCCTAAGACCTACGGATCATTTCAAGTGGCATGATTTTCTTTGAATAACAATGAGACCCTCATTGCAAAATAACAATCGATGATTATTATCCTCACTACAAATTAACAACTCAATTATAATAGATTTTACCACTTTCAAATTAAATTAAAAATAAATATATAATTTTTTTTTACTAAATATAATTATTTAAAGTGAATAATTTTTTTTCAATAGAATTGTGTTTTAATAGAACAATTAAGGGAGAAAGCCTTTAACTTTTGAAATCCTATATAAAACCACTCTCAATTTGACCAAAATTGTGAACAAGTAACAAAGTAACCCTATACCCTATATAAATCCATAAAAAAAACACATTGTAAATATTCAATTCATCCACTTAGATTTTTTTTTTTAAACATTGCAATCTTCTACTCAATGTCTCTTGTATTGGAACTTGATTACTAAGTACAAACATTTGTTTTGTATACTTGTGGATCCAAATGAATTTATGATATTTCATCTTTAGTTTTTTCACCTAATAAAAGCCTTGTAATCTTGCTTTGGAGTTTTTCATTGCAGATTTGATATTTAATGGATACTATTTATACTAAATTGTAAAATGTTTCATGAATAAATTAAATGTAATTTTTTTACCAAATTGTAAAATGTTTCTTGTAATCTTGTTTTGGAGTTTTTCATTGCAGATTTGATATTTAATGACCACTATTTATACTAAATTGTAAAATGTTTCACGAATAAATTAAATGTAATTTTTTTACCAAATTATAAAATGTTTCATGAATAAATTAAATGTAATTTTTTAACCAAATTGTAAAATGTTCAGAAAGTAAGTAAAAAGTTGTTTATATTTATAATTCTCTTGAATAAATCAAATAAATACTTATTAAAAAATATAAAACTTTTATATAAATACTTATTAAAAAACCAAATTTGGTGTTTTCCATTGCAAATTTGATTTTTAATTATTATTATTTATACCCAATTCCAAAGTGTCTCATGAATAAATCAAATCAAATGTAATTTTTTTAAAAGGGAAGATAGTTGTTTATATTTATATGGTGAATAAATAATAACATTTATACACATACTTATTAAAATAAATAAACTAATCATGAAAGGTGAAATAAAAAACCAAATCAATTAAATTATGAAAAGCCGATATGCTTATTAAATCTAAATTTATTTAAAAACATAAACAAACAATATGGAAATATGATAAAAGTAAACAACAAGTAATGAACGATGAAACCAAAAGCCAAACCAAGCACAATTTGAAAAACTCACAAGCTTATTAAATCGATATTTTATAAAAAAAAATGATCTTTTAAATGTCCACAATCTCGCATACATTTTTACCTGAAACAACTAAATGCATGAAATGCTTCATAGAAGGACACCATGGCAGAGCATCTAAATGTATGAAATGCTTCATGGACGGACACCATGGCAGAGCAGCTATGATTAATTTTGGTTTTTGTAATGAAACGAAAATTTGTAAATTTCTGAACATGGGAAAATGTTTCAGTTAGAAATCAAGTTTTACCTGCTATATTATATTGACAAAAATACAGAGATACAATGTTACTGTTGCCACCAAATGTGTCGCTATTTTACCGGAAACCAGCACAATTTGGGGCAAGTATGTTGTTTCTAGGAAAAGAAGCCAAAATATTGTTTCACCATCTGTCCTGCTCGAAGGAAACTAGGACAGATGGCAATATATCGTCTTAACTCTGAACAACAAGATTGAAAACCAAACTAAAAAAGACAAGCTTAAATACCCGGTGACCTGTCGTCCTCGTCCTCTTGCCACACTGCTTTGGCCTGAATGACAAATGGCTAGGCACACGTTGGACATTTTCGATTCGCTGGGGCATTGGAATAGGCATCCAAAAACATATCCAAACGCTGTCCCATGAGGAGGGCTATGTGCTCTTGGTCTGCCATTTGTCCTCAGAGTTCAAACACTAGATCCAGGTGTGCCACGCGGAGGAGTGGTGCATGCATTCCTTTTGTGTCAGCCCCTCATGAGGTACCCTTCTTCTCTTCTGCGTTGGCCTCATCTTTGTCCATGGCTGTGATGTTTGTGTGGTGCACCTTTACCGCACAGGTCCTCTACGAGACCTCATCCATGTAAGGCACTTCCTCAACATAGCATGTTGGGATATCCTCACAGAGCCTCCCTCTTGTCTTGTCTCTCGCTTGAGGCTCCAGGGCAGTCGAGGTGTTTTCCGGGCATGGTATTTCCTCTATGTAGCAGGTTGGGAAATCCTCTTCAATCTTTCCCCTCAAGTTGCTTCCAGCTTGAGTTTCAGGCGCAGTTGGAGGATTTTCTTCTCGCTTAATGTCTGTGGGCTGCCAATTATCCAGAATTGGTGGGGTCTGAGCTCTCTTCTCCGTCACAGACTCAATTATGGGTGCATGGGGTGCGAGATGGGCGACCCTTGCTCTTTGCCAAAGGATAGAGTTTGCCAGCGAGAGTGCTCGTTCCATATGCTGCCTCCTTTGTCGATGATCAGTGTGGGTGTGCCAAGCCGACCCACGGCAAGGCTTGCCTCGCTCCCTAGGCATAGTGGAGGAGGAGTGAGTATAAGACAGGACACCGAGAAAAACACACTAGAGCTTACAGTCGGTGGGGAGTTTCAGAGCAAGAATGAGCCGACTGTGTCCAGACCTCTTTGCTTTCATCTTTTTGTGGGACAATTGCACCTGGCCTCTCTTTAACTCGGCCATACTTAATGCTTGCAGTGCCGACACTTTCGTGCGAGGGAGAAGTCGCTCATCCGTAGGTCGTCTGTAATGGCCTACTCCCATCGTTAATGTTGAATAGATGGGGAGCAGCCTGCCGCATTTAAACCTTGGCTCCATGCTATGCCGAATGGTAGTGTTGCGCGACGTGTCACCCCATCTGAGGTCGTTAGAAACCAAGTTAGGATAAAGGGGATTTATCTTTATTTCATAAAGTCTAAGGTATTTATATTCAAAATGAAAAATATTAAGTATTTTTATTTCAAGGCATTGCCACTGCCATATCTTTACAAAGGACTGAATGCTTCTGTGACAACCCTCTGCCTTTTGAGACGCGGACTCCACCAGCCCAATCTTTATGGTCTCTCCTTGGATTCTACTTGTTTTGCACTGTCTACTTGTATATCCTCACGCTAAATAAGGTCCAATTTCGTAATATCCCACTCTGTGTCAATCTCCATCTCCATATCTATTTGCATTTCTTAGGGAGCGTTTCATTGCCACTGAAAAATGTTGAATTTCTATGGGCATTGAAACGGTGAAATTTTGGCAGAGTTTACCACATTACTTTTTCCGCCCTTTATGCATGGTATAGGATTATAAATTGATTTCAGTCTAATGAAAAATTTATGGGGTATTTGGATTATACAAACTTAGTCACTCAAATCTGCAGATATAACTATTTGGACAAAATCAAACGAAAAAAATTGTTTAAAAACCTCCAAAAGGTAGAACGTTTAGACTACTACCACATTACTTTTTCCGCCCTTATGCATGGCGTAGGATTATAAATTGATTTCAGTCTAATGAAAAACTCATGAGGTATTTGGATTATACAAACTTAATCACTCAAATCTGTAGATATAACTATTTGAGCAAAATCAAACGAAAAAATTGTTTAAAAATCTCCAAAAGATAGAACATTTAAACTACTACATTTTCTATTATGTAAATAAGTGTATATAACATTTAGACTACGTCCTAAAATAATATGATATCTCTAACTATCACACAAATATGTGAGTGTGAGTATGATATTCCGTTCAAAAAGTTTTCAAGTTTTTCTTGACCAAGTTTTTCAAGTTTTCTTGACCATGTTCATTGATCCCACAAACTTACGTCGTCACTTCATATTTACCTTTTGTTATCTTAATGTCACAAAGTCACCTTGTCACTTCTTCACATTTAGCTTTTGTTATTCTAATGTCACAAAGTCACCTTGTCACTTCTTCACGTTTAGCTTTTAGAGAGTAAGATTCAGAGTATCTTTGCTCTTGTCCTTCCTGTACAATCCTCTCGACTTACATCCTTGGTTGAACTATGAATTTATTGAAAAAAAGATTGAACCATTAATTCGCTCCAAAATTGTTTGACCTTCTTTTACTCTGCAGCGGGTCAGAACATCACATCATACCTGAGAGAACATTGCATCGCCATGGAAAATGTACGACAACAACGCATTCCACGTTATTCTCGTGAAGATGGTGAGCGAAAATTGCAGAGCATAGGAGAGAATTACTTGGGTAATAATGATCCAGCAACAGTATGATATGACATGTATCTTGTTAGCTATTTTTTGGAATAATTTATTCAGCGAGAGGACAGTGTAGAAATTGGGAGAGTTTATTATCAAACTGAACAGGAAAAAGATTGAAATATAGAAATCAGTGTGTTTGAAGCGATCTGTCTCACAAACTAGTTACGTCGAAAGGCGTATACTTATTGGAGATGGGCACAATTAATCAGCTTTTAATCTAAAATTCTAATCTGATGGCTAACAATTGAAGATTCTGGCATATTCTTAGTCGTCCTCCCAAATCAATGAATGTGATTTATTCTTCATAACTTCCTTGTATTTTTGAATGCTGTTTACTTTTTAACATTTTCCTAATCATATTAAGAAATTACTGTACCACCATATGATTGCCACATTTAACTGATTAACCTTTCGAATTACTACATTTAAGATTAACTTTTGAATTTCCTAAACTTTATATGCGTTTCAGCATTCACCAACCGCAACACCAACCCTATATGCATTTTGGCCTTCACCAGTAGCCAGCAACTTTGCGGCTGTGCTAGTGTTAGCCTCATGGACTTTAAAATTTCTTTATTTTTTTATTTTACCTTCTTTTCTCCTCTCTATGTCATTTAAATCTCTCAACAGAGACTTCAAGCGCCATTGCTGCCAGTCCAAACTTTATGGTTGGAATTTGAAATCGACCCACCAGTCGAATTTGACAGTTTGCCGAGTTGATTACACATCGTTTATATGTGAACCAAAATTTTAAAATTCTAATAACAAAGTTGTATAAGGTAGTGTAAACGTTTTACTATTTATGTATTTAAAAATGCAATTTAAACAATAAAAAAATAATGATTTTGTCCAAAATTTACATCGCAAAATTCCCATAAAAAAAACCTAAAACCAAAAATAAAAGAATCTGAGTACCTGATAGCCGATTCATATACACTGCATTGGAACGTATGCGTCCTTCTTGGAAAGCCAGCACTGTCTTCTGCACAGGCCGCTACTTGTCTTGATCGTCTGCCTATAACTGCAAGAGTATTAATTTAGAACAATATGGCATTTACACGACAGTACATGGATATGATGAAATCTCAGCTCGGTTGATCGACATTCGTACGCCTCCTCGTGATAGAATAGTCGAGTTCAATGAACCAGATTGGAATATGTCAGAGACACCATTTTTCCTGGCTACTTTGGAGAAAACATCCACAGAAAAACTAACGAGTTGATATATATTTTCAACCTGACATAAAAAGTGATGGATTGAACGTGGAAGAAAAGCTGAGTAGGAGAGGAGACAGTGCCGTGCTTTTCCAGTAGAAAGGCCGAGATATGGAGCGTCAGCAGGGGATTTCGTGGGCCCACGCCCATCAAAGATGAAGAAATTGGCAATCCCATCGGCGTCAACGTCTTTGCTCACTGATCGATGCTGTAGAAACAAACAAAGCCCAAACCATCCAGGGGTGGGCTAGGAGTTAACTAAAATACTTCCTTTTCCACTTTTCCGGTATTATTGTCTTGAAAACCAAACCCTAAAATCTCGCCCCATTTTTTCTCAAAATTACAATCAATAATTTAGGGTGGCTTCGTAATTTTTTACTCTCCTAACCAGCTTAGACTGTCAAAATTTCAAACTCAATTACAACCTATTATTTATACATTAAAAAAAAATCTAATTCCTAGAATTCTAGTGAAGATGAAGCGTTTTAATTAACAACACCACATAACAAAACAAAAAGAATAAGCATCCGAGCATAATGGAGTGATGTAATCTTTCAACAAAAAAAAAATTGATAATAAAAATGGTGATGTCTATTAAATGGTTTTTTTCATATAAATATGCACGAAATCACTATTTTTTGTTGTTTAAAATCCCTTTCTGAATGTAGAAATGGATTTAGCATGCTGAAAATCCCCGGGGCACTCGGATTCTACAAAAATAATCACTCAATTTGGATCTAACAATTTCTTGCCGGATTTTAGACAAAGGTCCCCGAAAAATAGTCCTTTTGTAAAACATTTAGACTACGACATAAAAAATAAATTGAATATATAACCAGTTGGTATTTCAACCCGTTGGTGGTCCTTAAAGGGGCAAAATTCCACTCATGCCAAATGTCTCTAGGTCTTGGGTTGTTCACAGGTTTCCTTACATCTGAGTAAGATAAGCCCATAGCCAAACAAAAAACAATTTTAGATCATACTCCAACACCAAAATATGGTTTCTCAGCATAAACAATGTCCATAAGAAGGTTAGTATCAGTTACTGTCATCATTTAGGCTACAACATTGGGATCATGTGCCTTCAACTAACATCTAGCTTTAGTCCCATGCATTACTTATTATTATCATTAATGATTTGGATGTGTTTTTAACTTTTTATTGTAAATATATAATTTATTTTTCTACATGGCTAAAATGCTTACACATTTTTTTGGAAAAATGATTACACATTGTGTCCATATTGAAGAGTTGCATACACAATCAACTCGTGACTTGTTACTTGTTGTGAATTTTGGAATGTGTTAATGGTTTGAGTGAGTGATTATTATGATTTAAGACTTAGTGGGGTGAAAGAAATGGCTTATAAATTAGCACAACCACATAATTAAAGGCAGTTGATATTTGTCGATCCAAGCCATTAGTTTAAAAATGTTGAAAATGATGTTAATCAACATATATTAACCACCTTTAATTATGTAGTTGTGTTAGTTGACACCAACATGCGTCGGGAGGATTACTAGAGTTGTGAATTAAAATATCAATATAGATAATATTAGAATATTTGTTATATTTGGCTATGGTTGATCGTGTTTGATTATAGTTGACCATGTTTAATTATGTTTGACTTTCATTAGTCATGGTTAGAACTATGAATTAAAATATCAATATCAACAATATTAGAATATCTGTGATATTTGACTATGGCCGACCATGTTTGACTATTCTTGACAATGTTTAATTATGGTTGACTTTCATTTCCCATGGTTAACTTTGGTTTATCATCATTGGCAATGGTTGAGCATGGTTGACTATCGTTAACCATGATTTACTATGGTTGATCATGGTTGGATATGGTTGACCATGGTTTGACTATGGTTGATAATGGTTAACCAAGGTTAATTATTGTTGACCATGTTTGACCATGTTTAACTATGGTTATCTATGGTTGACCATGACTGACTATGTTTGACCATGTTTAACTATTGTTGACCATGGTCGACCATTATTGACTAAGTTTGACCATGTTTAACTATGGCTAGTCATGGTTGACTATGCTTGACTATGGTTGATCATGCTTAACTATGGTTTACTATGGTTGACTGTTTGACTATGTTTAACTATGGTTTACTTTGGTTGGCCATGGTTAACCATTTTTTATAATGGTTGACCATGGTTAACTATGTTTGACTATTATAGACTATGATTGACCATGTTTGAATATGGTAGACCATGTTGAGTATGGTTGAATATGCTTAACTTTGGTTGAATTTGGTTGATATTGGTTAACAAACGTTGAGTATGGTGTGTGGTTAAATTTGGTTGACTTTGGTTAACTATGGTATGTGGTTGACTTTGATTATCATAGGTTGATAATGGTTGATGTTCAAGTATGTTTGGGTTTTGTTAACTATGGTTGACTGTGCATCTTTTCAAGAGAAATTAGATGTAAGAGGTTGACTTCAAATATATGTCACACTAGGACAATATAGTTGACTTCAAGATTATGTCACAATAGGGCAGTGATATGTTGACTTCAAGATTATGTCACTTGTGACATTAAGAGGTTGACTTCAATATTATATAACATTGTGATATGAAGAGGTTGAGTTCAATATTTTGTCGTATGCGATGATATGGTTGACTTTAATATTATGTCACATTGTGACATTAAGAAGTTGACTTGAATTTTACGTCAACTTAGAACATTAAGAGATTGAATTCAAAATATGTCACTTTACAACATTAAGAGGTTAACTTTAACAAAATTTCATTTTATGACATTATGGGTGACTACAATATTGTATCACATATGTATGAAGAGGTTAACTTCAATATTATGTCATATTATGACACTAGGAGGTTGATAATATGATTATGTCACATTGCAACATTCATCTTAGTTGACTTATGTCACATTCTACAATCCTCGACGGTTATGTCACATTGCGACATTCATTAAGGGTTGTGTTGCAATGGGACATTTCTCAAGAGTTATGTTGGATTACAAATTCCTCAATGGCTATGTCACATTGTAATAATCATCTTGGTTGACTTATGTCAAATTGTTACATTCTTCAATGGTTATGTTGCATTGCAACGTTCATCAAGGAATATGTTGCATTTCAATATTCCTTAAGGGTTATGTCATATTGTGGCATTCATAAATGGTTATGTTCCATTGCGACATTCATAAATGGTTATGTCACATTGTGATGCTCATCTTGGTTATGTTGCATTGCAACGTTCCTCAATGGTTATGTCACATTGCAACATTTATCTTGCTTGACTTATAGGTGGGTGTAATATAATGGTCTCTCATGATGTGTTATTGGCAATGCAAACATGGAAAAACAAGAACATGTTAACTTGGAGGGATGATTTGAGGTACTTTCGCAATGAGTTTGAATATGGTATAAAAAGATGAAATGTAGGAAACTGAATTAGTTTTCCGAATATATAATTTTTATTTATAAAATTTGTATATGACTATGTGAAATTTGATTGTTTCTCACAATGTTGTGTTATTTTTCATGCAAAATATAATGCATATGTTCTCGTTATTGCATGTGTTGAGTACCTAAATGATGGGAGTTTCTTTAAAAAAATTGTAGAATTGTAAAGAACACATTGTTCTTGTGCAAGACTATTTTTTCAAATTTTATAATGTTAATTTTCCATGTTTTAAAATTATCAAATTCATTATATCCTTGAAGTTACAAGGCCATGCGTTAGTTCAAGGTATGAGGGTCTTAACATAATTTAACAGTTTTACTCTTTTTTTTATTGTATATCTCAGTACATACTAGTGCGGCATATATCTTTTTTTTTAAATGGTTAAGTTGATAAAAAGTTATAGCATGAGTAAAAGATGTATTTATTTTAAGATTATGATATATGTCAAGACAAAAATATATTAATAGTATTATATTAAAAATGTATATATTATAATATT
>JASDQU010103116.1:23839-37558 GCA_032191745.1 Picea mariana
GTCTTTGCTCACTGATCGATGCTGTAGAAACAAACAAAGCCCAAACCATCCAGGGGTGGGCTAGGAGTTAACTAAAATACTCCCTTTTCCACTTTTCCGGTATTATTGTCTTGAAAACCAAACCCTAAAATCTCGCCCCATTTTTTCTCAAAATTACAATCAATAATTTAGGGTGACTTTGTAATTTTTTACTCTCCTTACCAGCTTAGACTGTCAAAATTTCAAACTCAATTACAACCTATTATTTATACATTAAAAAAAAATCTAATTCCTAGAATTCTAGTGAAGATGAAGCGTTTTAATTAACAACACCACATAACAAAACAAAAAGAATAAGCATCAGAGCATAATGGAGTGATGTAATCTTTCAACAACAAAAAAATTGATAATAAAAATATTGATGTCTACTAAATGGTTTTTTTGGTATAAATCTGCACGAAATCACTATTTTTTGTTGTTTAAAATCCCTTTCCGAATGTAGAAATGGATTTAGCATGCTGAAAAGCTCCGTGGCACTCGGATTCTACAAAAATAATCACTCAAATCAGCGGATCTAATAATTTCTTGCCGGATTTTAGACAAAGATCCCTGAAAAATATTGCCGAAAAATAGTCCTTTTGTAAAACATTTAGACTACGACATAAAAAATAAATTGAATATATAACCGGTTGGTATTTCAACCCGTTGGTGGTCCTTAAAGGGGCAAAATTCCACTCATGCCAAATGTCTCTAGGTCTTGGGTTGTTCACAGGTTCCTTACATCTGAGTAAGATAAGCCCGTAGCCAAACAAAAAACAATTTTAGATCATACTCCAACACCAAAATATGGTTTCTCAGCATAAACAATGTCCACAAGAAGGTTAGTATCAGTTACTGTCATCATTTAGGCTACAACATTGGGATCATGTGCCTTCAACTAACATCTAGCTTTAGTCCCATGCATTACTTATTATTATTGTTAATGATTTGGATGTGTTTTTAACTTTTTATTGTAAATATATAATTTATTTTTCTACATGGCTAAAATGCTTACACATATTTTTGGAAAAATTATTACACATTGTGTCCATATTGAAGAGTCGCATACACAATCAACTCGTGACTTGTTACTTGTTGTGAATTTTGGAATGTGTTAATGGTTTGAGTGAGTGATTATTATGATTTAAGACTTAGTGGGGTGAAAGAAATGGCTTATAAATTAGCACAACCACATAATTAAAGGCGGTTGATATTTGTCGATCCAAGCCATTAGTTTAAAAATGTTGAAAATGATGTTAATTGGCATATATTAACCACCTTTAATTATGTAGTTGTGTTAGTTGACACCAACATGTGTCGGGAGGATTACTAGAGTTGTGAATTAAAATATCAATATCAGTAATATTAGAATATTTGTTATATTTGACTATGGTTGATCGTGTTTGATTATAGTTGACCATGTTTAATTATGTTTGACTTTCATTAGTCATGGTTAGAACTATGAATTAAAATATCAATATCAACAATATTAGAATATCTGTGATATTTTACTATGGTCGACCATGTTTGACTATACTTGACAATGTTTAATTATGGTTGACTTTCATTTCCCATGGTTAACTTTGGTTTATCATCATTGGCAATGGTTGAGCATGGTTGACTATCGTTAACCATGATTTACTATGGTTGATCATGGTTGGATATGGTTGACCATGGTTGATAATGGTTAACCAAGGTTAACTATTGTTGACCATGTTTGACCATGTTTAATTATGGTTGTCTATGGGTGACCATGGCTGACTATGTTTGGCCATGTTTAACTATTGTTGACCATGGTCGTCCATTATTGACTAAGTTTGACCATGTTTAACTATGACTAGTCATGGTTGACTATGCTTGACTATGGTTGATCATGCTTAACTATGGTTTACTATGGTTGACTGTTTGACTATGTTTAACTATGGTTTACTTTGGTTGACTATGGTTGGCCATGGTTAACCATTTTTTATAATGGTTGACCATGGTTAACTATGTTTAACTATTATAGACTATGATTGACCATGTTTGAATATGGTAGACCATGTTGAGTATGGTTGAATATGCTTAACTTTGGTTGAATTTGGTTGATATTGGTTAGCAAACGTTGAGTATGGTGTGTGGTTAAATTTGGTTGACTTTGGTTAACTATGGTATGTGGTTGACCTTGATTTTGATAGGTTGATAATGGTTGATGTTCAAGTATGTTTGGGTTTTGTTAACTATGGTTGATTGTGCATCTTTTCAAGAGAAATTGGATGTAAGAGGTTGACTTCAAATATATGTCACACTAGGACAATATAGTTGACTTCAAGATTATGTCACAGTAGGGCAGTGATATGTTGACTTCAAGATTATGTCACTTGTGACATTAAGACGTTGACTTCAATATTATATAACATTGTGATATGAAGAGGTTGAGTTCAATATTATGTCATATGTGATGATATGGTTGACTTTAATATTATGTCGCATTGTGACATTAAGAAGTTGACTTGAATTTTACGTCAACTTAGAACATTAAGAGTTTGAATTCAAAATATGTCACTTTACAACATTAAGAGGTTAACTTTAACAAAATTTAATGTTATGACATTATGGGTGACTACAATATTGTATCACATATGTATGAAGAGGTTAACTTCAATATTATGTCACATTATGACACTAGGAGGTTGATAATATGGTTATGTCACATTGCGACATTCATCTTAGTTGACTTATGTCACATTCTACAATCCTCGACGGTTATGTCACATTGTGACATTCATTAAGGATTGTGTTGCAATGGGACATTTCTCAAGGGTTATGTTGGATTACAAATTCCTCAATGGCTATGTCGCATTGTAATAATCATCTTGGTTGACTTATGTCAAATTGTTACATTCTTCAATGGTTTTGTTGCATTGCAACGTTCATCAAGGAATATGTTGCATTTCAACATTCCTTAAGGGTTATGTCATATTGTGACATTCATAAATGGTTATGTTCCATTGCGACATTCATAAATGATTATGTCACATTGTGATGCTCATCTTAGTTATGTTGCATTGCAACGTTCCTCAATGGTTATGTCACATTGCAACATTTATCTTGCTTGACTTATAGGTGGGTGTAATATAATGATGGTCTCTCATGATGTGTTATTGGCAATGCAAACATGGAAAAACAAGAATATGTTAACTTGGAGGGATGAATTGAGGTACATTCGCAATGAGTTTGAATATGGTATAAAAAGATGAAATGTAGGAAACTGAATCAGTTTTCCGAATATATAATTTTTATTTATAGAATTTGTATATGACTATGTGAAATTTGAGTTTTTCCCACAATGTTGTGTTATTTTTCATGCAAAATATAATGCATATGTTCTCGTTATTGCATATGTTGAGTACATAAATGATGGGAGTTTCTTTAAAAAAAATTGTAGAATTGTAAAGAACACATTGTTCTTGTGCAAGACTATTTTTTCAAATTTTATAATGTTAATTTTCCATATTTTAAAATTATTAAATTCATTATATCCTTGAAGTTACAAGGCCATGCGTTAGTGCAAGGTATGAGAGTCTTAAAATAATTTAACAATTTTACTCTTTTTTTTTATTGTATATCTCAGTACATACTAGTGTGGCATATATCTTTTTTTTTAAATGGTTAAGTTGATAAAAAGTTATAGCATGAGTAAAAGATGTATTTATTTTAAGATTATGATATATGTCAAGACAAAAATATATTAATAGTATTATATTAAAAATGTATATATTATAATATATATATATATATATATATATATATATGGAATATGCATAGTCGACTCTATAGCCATTTAGAAAAATAGAGGTTTTGATGTGTTTGTGGCCCAAACCACTAGGCTTGTCATTCCAAACCTAAATCTGAGGCAAGCAAATCAACAAACACGTATGTTAAAGTTGTCAATCTCTCCCTAAAAAATTGAATGGAAAGAACACACACACGTTCCAAAGCACATGTGTATTCCTATAATGCACATGTGTTATTTTGACTAGCATATTGTGAATGTGTCTAGAGGTCTAATAAGAATGTACACTATCCTTCTTAAACCTTCTTGAGCTTAATGACCATGAATAAAACATAGACACAGTGATATGGGACCTTAGTAGGGGGTCTTTACCCTTGTCATTGGATATGTGTGTCATTAATATGTTTCATGCAACACAATTGGGTATTGAGGCCTTGACCATAGTCATGATAGGGTCCCAAAATCATAAGGCCTTTAACATTGATTGAGGGAGGGAAACAACAACCTTGGGCCCTAAACATTGCTTCTGAAGATCAAGTGCCATGAATCGTTGATGCTTGGTAGCATCGAGCAGGTATTTCTGCACAGGTCTAAGTGTCTAGACATGTGGAAGTCATCCAAACCATTCTACCTTGAGACTTTACTTTAATTAAATGAATTATTAAAGTAAATTGTTTTTATTTGTGAGTTGAGTTTTATTTAAAGAAATGATTTAATTAGAATTAGTGAATTAAATAATAGTCATTGATATGAAGTGAGGTGAGAAGTAATCTCAGTCGTTAATCACTTTGGAGATTAGGGTTAGTTCATAACTCAATCTTATAAAAGCATGGAAAGGGTGAAGGAGAAGATACTTTCACACTTGTGTGATACTTTTCACACAGAGATAGCAAAGAAGAAATTTTGCTAGTGTGGAGTCATTCGAGAGTGTAGAAGCAAAGAAGGACTTTTTCTTACACTTGAGAGAGAAAAGAAGAACTTTTTATCAAGGATTGGATCACGAAGGACTGTGATTCAAAGAGATCTTGGATAGGTGGAGAAGGACTTCCATATAGAGATCTATGCCAAAGGAAGAGGGAGAACAATCGTACAATAGAAGGATTGGTTGACGCGGATGGTGTAGGTATCCAGGTACAGGTCATGCAATCAGCATGGGTTTTAGCATAATAGTTGCGCAGATAGCACAGGGGAGTGTAGGTATCAGCCTAACAATCGCATTATTTTCATACTGAATCATACAACAATTTTGGTAGCATATCAGTCAGTTAGGTTTTGATGTACTTTGTCTCTTTTGTAATTGGGCAATTTTCCTAGTAAGGGATCCCTTGTAATATTTGAAGTTATTTGAATGATAAGATTAGTCAATGGGCAGAATATTTTTGTGTATTGTGCATGAGATTTTGGTTTCATGTATTGCTTCCCCTATCTTTATTTGAGTTGATTATTCCAGCAGTGTATTTTTGTTTTGTGAGTTGATAACTTGATTTGTAGTAAGGAAATCACTAGATAACAAGATACCTAGGTGTCAGAGTAGGGATTTCAACATGGTATCAAAGTTGTGTCTCTAAGAGGGATCCAATCTCAAGTTGCACAACGACATATATATTAGATTTGAGTGACTAGGAGATAGATCTAGTTCATATCTAGGGTTATAGAAACAGGTCTATTGGATCAAGAGTGTCACGGTGGGTGTTTGAAGGACCAAGCACAAATCCACTATATTTTGCAGCAGATCTATCTTGGATTACTGAGAGGGGGCGTGAATCAGTAATAGAGCAATTTAATCCCTTTTAACCATATAATCCAAGTGTTATATCAATGTATCATTATCATCCAATAACTGCAGAGTAAATAAGTAATGAACAAATTAACAATCATACACATACATAGTACACTAGTAAATTACGTGGAAACCCAAAGTGGGAGAAAACCATGGAATGATTTTTCTTATATGTCTTGAAGAATTACATTCATTGGAAGCACCAACTTCCTTTGTTTTCCAACTGCAACTAGAAGGAGGCTCCAACCCATTAGTTTCTCAGGCTACAACCTGAGGGAAGCTTCAACTCCCCAATTCTCTGGCTACAACCAAAAGTAGGATACAACCCCCTATGTTCTCTGACTACAACCGGAAGGTAGCTACAACCACTTGTCCTTGCCCATCAAACCACCCTGAAGTATAAGTAGAATGATTGAACCACTGTCACACTATCACTGTGAGATATACTATTGTAAACCTGTACCAATCAACCTGCACCAAATAACCTATACCAATAGCCTGAACCGTGCATCAACCTATACCTTAACCTATAATCAACCTGTACCATAAATGTAACACCCTGTTTCCCCCAATTTGTAATTAATCATAAAATAGGAATTATCATACTAATGCATGAGGACAATGTAAATATATTATTGTTCGAGTTGCCAATAACTGACTGTGGAGGTGAATCCTTGAAAGTATTGGCCATGATATCACTAGAGGAAGAATGTGAAAACTATAAGAGAGGGTTCATTATGACAAATAACCCCAAATTTCCCTTGATAAGGATGACAAACCTCCTTCGAATCCCAAGGAAAGAAATCAGTTAATGAAGAAAGGACTGGTGGTTGAACAATCAACCACCCCCATGAATGGAAACATGGGCTGTCAACCCGAAGTACTGCAATGACCTACAAACTTGAGCTTCCTTTGTACAGAAGGAACAGGATATGTCGACAAACCTTCCAAGGTAAGAGGGATACACATGGTAGAGGAGACACCAGACAAAAAGAGCGTAAGCTCGCAAGGGAGATGCGCGAAGCTCTCCAGGAAGTCACAAACTTAAGGCTGCAAGCTTGATGCCGAGGAGCATCTGAGAAACCTCGCTGAGGCCATAACTGATAGAGAAAGCTCTAAGTTACAGAGAATAGGAGCCAAACAGAAGTGGAAACAGAGGAAGAACCCTCGAGAAGTGTGAGAATTCCCTGGTGATATCATGGCTTGGCACGGGGGTGGCCAGAGTGCTAAGAATGAATGCCTCTGTGCCTATGGTCGGGTGGAAGGACAAACACCCACAGTCAGTTGGTTGGTGGCAACTTGTAATAGATAAGCGATTACCTACCCTGTGTAATTTAGCTATAACTGTGTATGAATTGGTTATACCATGTATGTTTCAGGAATTGTGCATATTTCTTAATGGATATACTGTATCTCCCCTATTTCTACTTGATTGTATAACTAGGCCAGTAAGAAATTATATGGTTAGGAGATGATTTTTATACTTGTAAATGCTTGTGTCCCATGGAGGCATAAGCCAGCATCACAAATTGTGTGTTCGTCGACCCTGGACACAGTTTCATGTACGCATGCCAACCCTCCTAATTGTCTAGAGTCCCTTGGAGGATTAAGTTTGTTAAGCTCAGGAAGGATCGCACCGATGTGTGCAAGAACCCTGCATGGAGTGTAGAGGTCGAGAAACCCTTTGGAGGTTTTAGAGCATATGAAAGCTCAGGAGTGATAGAGACCGTGATCGAAATCAGATCTGAACCATTGGTTCAATTCGGGGAAATAGAGGTGAGGATTTCCCCAAAGTCCTGAAAGGCGAATCATCGATTCGCAGGGGAAAATCTGGACTATTGGAGCCTACGTCTAGACAGCCGGAGAAGAGTGTGCAGGAGAATAGATCTGAACCATCAGATCGAGCGCAGGGGACTGATAGCCATCGGATCGAGAAAAGATACACAAGGTTTAACCTGGTGCATGCAGGGGAGAGAGGAATCGTCAAAGTCCTTAAATTCCCAAAGTATTCAGAACTGTCCATCGGGGATTTGGCACCAGGAAACGGGAGTGAAGACTCTTCCAAATTCCAGAAAAGGAGGAAGCCGGAATTTAATCATGACCGTTGATCATCCCGAAAAGATTGCAACCATTAATCGTGGCTAAAGGTCGCAGCCATCCATCAGAGGGACACGTGGCTTTCGGTCGGCGTTTCAACATCCGGGAAACTAGAGGGCAAGACCCCTCGTCTTCGCAAGTCACAAAATACCTGTATATGAAACCCCGACGTGCTCTGTGGTTGATCCGGTTTAATGCGAATAACTTTCGGCATTTCGGCATCCGGGAAACCAGAGGGCAAGACCCCTCGTCTTCGCGAGTCGTGAAATCCCGATATACGAAACCCCGATGCGCTTTGTGGATGAGCCGGTTTAGTGTGAATAAGTTTCGGCATTTCAACATCTGGGAAACCAGAGGGAAAGACCCCTCGTCTTCGCAAGTCGCAAAATTCCAGTATAAAAAACCCCGATGCACGATTAAGACTGAGTGTCTTTCAACACCCTTATGCTCAAGAGGGTTAGTGACCGTTAGATCTAGATCAATGAGGATCGTTGATCTCATACATGAATTCCCATTTCGGAATTCGGGGAAAGGAGTGACTAGTGGTTTGGGTCGCTGCATTTCGAACTCCCGGTTATCGAAATCCCGATACGGCCAGGACCATCGGATCAGGGGGAGATTCACAGCCGTTGATCTCATCGAAGGTAAATTTCAGGTTTCGGGGTTTGAAGAGTCAAAAGACTTGACTCTCTTGCATCGCTGAGTTGCGAAATGTAAAAGGTGCTTCTTGGCTTGGCCTGTGGTCATAACCAATGATCACATGGAGGTGGATAAGGAAGAGCTAGCTTGCACTAGTCCCTCATAGGAATTCGGGGATTCTATCCCTTGAGGAAGAGAGAAAATTTTATTTTTGTTGTAGTGGGTATGTGAAAAATTGGTATCAGAGCATGGTTACAACACTTGGTCTGCTTGGGCTCATGTATGAGTCACGTAAGAAGATATTGTTATTTTCATTTTCTCTTTAAGGAGAAGGACTGCAGAATGAAACTGTAATTTGGGAATTTCTACGAAATTCCAGCAAAGGAATTATTTTGTTCCTTTGTCAAAATGATAACTACTCTTATAGGAGTAGGGATGCACTGATCAATATTACAGATAAGACCTAAGTATGAATAACATAGGTGGAATAAATTGTTCTATGAAGCTGCACAAGCCAGAAAAGGGACATGAACTGATTTGTTCTGTTATAGTGTGACAATGGCTACCTACTAAAGCAGGTAGAGTCTTTTGCAATTGAGATGGCTGGTTAGGTAAGAATTAAGATCCTCATGAAGAACTCCTTCATGATTTAGGAAATCTGGTAAGGACTGGTAGGATCCTTAGAAATTTATAATTATTGTATTATTCAAAGACTAAACCCTGAGCATATAACTCCTCATGATTGAGAGGACTGATGAAAATATGTAGGGCCAGATTACCTGACCTATAATGGTTAGAATCGACAACAAGGATAATCTGTTTAAACAAGATTAAGAGAAGTCCTTTGGGACTATTGCTAATTCCCAAGAGTGACCCTTGTTGGTTGTTCTTATAAAGAGAGGGTAACATCTGTATGAGTTATGACTATGAGATTAGTCCTGTGAGTAACTTAAAAGCTCAAAGAAGATAGCGAGGAAATTTCGTATGCCGAGTGTGCATATAGAGCACAAGGAGTGCATATAGAAACAAGATTGTGTTAAAGTTTGAAAGCTCCAGAGGTTGAACACAGAGGTTGATTCCAGAAGAGTTGATGTCAAGTTCATGGCTAGAAGTCATTGAAAATCTGAATGGACGGTGGAATTCTCGGAGGGAGGAATACTGAAATTCCGTGAACCGTTAGATCTAGTAGATCAGTGGAGAAGATAAGGATGATAACCTCTCATCACTCACAAACTTAGGAGGAATAGTATCCATTAGATTGGACAATGAGATTCATTGATCCAGAGCTTCGAGGTTTCGGCTATTGGGAAAATAGAAGTGAAGACTTTCCCAAAGTCACGCAAGGTAAATCATTGATTCAATCAGGGCCGTTGGTTAGCGGATGACCTGAACCGTAGATCCAGTGTAATCAAATCTTCGGGAGTCAGAGGTTTAGAAGTTAACAGGCATATTTTTGAGAACTCGCATGTCATGAAATCTTGACATCCAACCTGAGCCGTTGGATCGAGACAGGCCGTGGATCGTTGATCTGACACATACACATTTTGGGGATTCGAAATTGGGAGTTAGGAGGTGAAGACTTCACCAGAATCTTGAAAGGTGGAAAGTCAAGATTTGATCAGGACCGTTTATTGGCAGAGAGATCTGGACCGTGGGATCCAGGTTGTCGGACCCTCAAGGATCAGAAGTTTGGGAAACGGTGGAGCATTTTCCATGGATTCACCAAAACACGGGATCCTGACGCGTGTCTAGGAGTTGACCCCAAGTTCCGAGCGAAGGGTCATGTGAATAAAAGAGCTGAGAAAACCTTAGCCTCGGTCTTTCAGATTTTCAGATTTTGGGGATCGAGGAACCAGAGTCCCTTGCAACAGCAATCCCAAAATCGTGAAATGTGAAGTGCCTTTTAGTTCGGATCGTGGTCACCGTCGGTGGTCGCGTGAGGAAAAGGCATGAACTAGTATGATGAATACTTAGCTGTGTTCAAGTGTACTTGAGTGCATGATTTTAATGCATTGTGAAGCTTCATAATAGGAAGCCTGATATTAATATTGGTAAGGTATGAATGATATTAAACGTGCAAGTAATGCACATGTATAATGTAAGAGTATAAGTATACTAGAGGCCCAATATGATTGTCGTGATGAGTGAAACATGAAGCAAGTATTGCTCTTGTCCAGATTAAATGAATACCATGGAGGCATAGCTGACTCCATTATGGGGAGTCATGAAAGTTTTGTTCCAAATAATAGCCTAAGGGGAATGTATTCCATTTCCTCATGAAGTACCAATATAATTAGATGAAAGGGTAAATGAGAAAAGATTCTCTCTTGTCATAATAAGAGACAAATGATTACGCCTTTGAGCATCACATGAGAAGGATTATGAATGAATCTGAATTGACTAATCTTAATAGTAAAGATGCATGTGAGCTGTAAATTATACCTATGGCAACTGCACATAGGCTTACGATTATGAGTATAGCTAAGTACATCGTGGATGTAAGTTAGCAAAAACCTAGAACATGTGCGGATGCATAATCTGGAATACATACTAGAAAGGTATGTCTATGTCCCTTAAAGAATGCTTATTAACAAGTTGAAGCTAATTCGAGCTTGAAGCCATCACAGATAGTGATGGATTATATGCAACAAGGAAGTTGCATACCAAAGGATTTCCCGGTGGAGGAACTATATAATGACTCTATCAAAGGAACAGAGTCACAACCCGAATAATTGTTGAAGGATGGATAATGGGCTACAAGGCCTGTCCATATATAAGAATCCTGGATTACATTTTGAAAGAATCATGTAATTAATAGAAGACTAACAACTGAATATTGACCATTCTGATAATTAAATGGAAGTGTGTAGGATGCACATGTTCATGATTCATTATGAGCAAAGAGTTTCTATTAAAACATGCTGCAATATCCCAAAAAGGGTTAGGGTGAGGCTTAACTAAGGCGGCTCAAGGAAAAGAGCAGGAAGATCCCGACAGGGAGTAGAACTACAAAAGTAGAGAAGAGACAGTGAGGCCTTAGAAATAACTCAACTGAGCTAAAAATTCCCAGGCGATGTAGAAAGAATTGGAAGAAGGGGAGAGACCTCAATTCTTTCCTTGCTGTGTATTATGTTTTCTATGGGATGAGAAAGCTAGTACATTGATGAACGAAAATGTTTTGACACCATAGTGATGATGGTTGTAATACTGTGAAAACGATTGAGAACTGTTGTGTTACACTCATGAAAACATTAAGGATAGTGTGATGAAGTACATTGGGATATGTTGGGACATGTCTGAAAATATTTTATTAATTTAAATGCCATGGTACTTTCATTTTAATTTACATGACGACTAATGTGCCTATGGTGTATGTCATGTGTAGAAAGAAATAAGATTGGAACTATTGAGAAAGAAAGTTGCCAATAATGAACAACCTCAAGCAGAGGGTGACCATGGCGAGGCTGCGGTCGAAAGATTGTTGATAGGACTGTGAAAATCCCACTAAAGCACTGTTGATGAGGTAGAGATAAGAAAGAGAGTGCTAGCAGCTAAGAACCGGTATAAAGATATTTGTGCCTATGTGGCACAAGGTATGAAGGGATTTGGTAAGAACCCCTTCTGAAATATTTTATTGTCTCATGTTATGCATGAAAATTGAAAGGGAAGTGGTATGCCATGGATACCCAAGTAGGGTATGATTCAGGAAGGAGAACCTGAATGATGGAGGCGTGAACCTCTGGTAGTAAAGACAGACTGTAACCCTCGGAAGAATTCATGAACTGATATTTCATGAATACATGGACCAATCAAGGAACGATTGGAAACAAAAGTGCTCATAGATAGCACGTTGCATTGAATTACTTCAAGGAAATGCATATTTTCATAAAGGACAGACAATGGATTTCCCATTGAGGAAGGAGGACTTTCCAACATTTCTACTCACACTGTATAGGTGTTAGAGAAAACCAAATTTGGGTGGCCATGAGTGTTGGCACCCTGGTTATTAATGAAGGCATAATTCTTGGGTGCATTCATGCAAAAATTTTAAGTTTCATGTGTACTAATTTGGGATCATGATCGACCTATAGTAGGAAGCATGGTCCTGTTGTAAGAATGAAAGAAAACGAATAAACCATATGAGGAAAAGGTTGGTTAAATTCAAACACCCCATGGTCAATAACCTGTCATAAAGTGTGACAAACTTGAAATCAATGCAAGAGTGCATTTGGGTATGAATGTGGCCATAGATATTGGCACAATTGTTAAAACCCTTTTGAAATGTTGAATTACATTTTGAAAAGTTTGGTATGTTGAGATGAGACTAATAGTTTGTTTGGCTGTGGAAAGAATGAATTGCAGGAAACAAAGGGTCATGGATATGGCAGTGTGGTAAGCCCATAGGAAAGACCGATTGCCTACTGAGCCAAACTGCGAGGAATGGTATTTCCTTTTGAGAAAGTGAATTTGATTATTAGTATGCACAATTATGAAATTGTTGTGATGAAGTTGAAAAGGTGCGATAAAAATGTATGTGCATGAGAACTAACAATTTGATTAGCTGAGGAATGAAATTGTAGGGAGGAAAGGGTATTGGATATGGCAGTGTTGTAAGTCCACAAGGAAGACCAATTTCCTACTGAGCCAAACTGCAAGGAATGGTATCTCCTTTTTGAGAAAGTAATTTAATTGTTAAGTATGCACAATTCTGAAATTGTTGTGACGATGTTGTAAAGGTGCAATAAAATGTATATGCATGGAAAAGCTAACAAGTTGTTTGGCCGATTGAAGTTGAAAGTGCAAGAAGCAAAGGGGTCTTGGATATGTCAGCATTGTAAGCCCATAAGGAAGGCAAATTGCCTACTGAGCCAAACCTTTATGGGAAGGAAAGTCCCATAATTATGAATCTGGTTCATGTGCGGAACAAATATGAAAACAAATCACAAGATTGGAAAATCTATGGGCGACAGATTTGCAATAAAATTCTAAAAGTCAGAATTTATAATGATGTCTCATGAATTTTGTATATCTGTGATACAGGTGAGAAGAAAAGACATGTCCAGAAAGGACAGATGAGGGTTGTCAAAATTGAATATGATGAACATGGCTACAACTGAGCCATGAAAACCTCGTGATAAGGCATGATCACCTAAAAAATTATTGTGTTGAGGTAACACAAGCCGGAGGTACGCCTCGGCAGAGCAAGTCTGAGGGACGCCTCGACTGTAAGACTCGATATAGTCTCTAAAAATTTTCCTGTGCGAGAAAACCTTGGTAGGGCAAGATGGATCGCCCAAGGGACTATATAACAGTGAAGGGGATGCCTGAGCCTGGGCCTGGAGGGTGACTGACCGCAAGGAAGAGGAGACCTTAATAATTCTTGTAAACTATTGGGATCATGCACACAGTG
>JASDQU010103116.1:37658-60420 GCA_032191745.1 Picea mariana
TTATTTTATTTATGTCGGCTTTAGGCCATTAGTTGTAATTATACCTCCTAGTCTCCTATATATACCAAGGAGACATTTTCATTTTGAATCATCTTGTACTTGAACATTTAAGTGGGGTAAAAGGAGGTTTCCCCCTCGAAGAGGCTTATTGTTTGAAATTATCTCTTTTTCAAGGTGTTGAGTACTTTTTCTGAGGATTTTCTATGCTATATTGATATTTGGTTCTTAACATTGACCGAAAAGAACGTCAACTACTCGACCAACTGGTGCAATGTGTTGGTAAATTACCCGACCGAATGTATCCAAATGTAGGTCTATCTTTCGATCGATTGAACCCATGATATGTGTGATGAACTATCGATGCTTGATGTTGACAGGGAAATAATAGACAAATATGGAAACAAGGACAGATCTAGGTAGATCTTAGTCGTAGAATCTACAAGAGCAATCAGAGAAACACCATGAGTAGCGGGACATATCTAGGAAACAGAGTAGTTGTAGGTACAAGATCGTACACCAACAACATAGGTGATAGGTTGCAAGAGTTGGATATTTCTTAGTGGACAAAAAATACACACAAAATGTGATAGTGAGATCTCATTGAATTGGGTGGAGAAGGAATTTCATCCAAGTGTGCAGGGGAAAGGTCCGAGGAAAGGAGCAAAGGGGGAGCAAGGGAGATAGTAGCCGACAAGATAGAAGGATTGATCTTGAGGTATGATAGGCTAAGATATTTTTTTCATTGTATTATTCCTCAAGTGGACCATCATCCTAGTATGGGATCCTATATTTTATATTAATAAAATCAACTAGAGCTAGAAGCACATGAGTTATTCAACAATCTGATGGAGGACTAAGGGACCCATGTGGAGCTTGGTGATGATGCCATGTATGCAATGAAGTGGAAGGGAAATTTCTTCTTCTAACATGAGTCAGGAGGTTCATTAGAGACCCAAGATGTGCTTTACATACCACGAGTGAAGAAGAATTCACTCCCAGTTTCATTTTTAGAGGACATGGGTTTTATTGCGACTTTTCAAAGAGGGAAAGTACTCATATCTTCACAGGGAGCTAGCCCTAACATAGCAGTCAACATTGGTGTCAGAAAGGGAAGGATATACATGTTGCAGAACCATCTTATAAGAGGATATAAGAGGATCTTGGATCATGGATCAATGCCAGTGATAGAGGACGAGGAGAAGGAAGCTCTGAAGGGTGAGTAGTTGAAGGAAGAGAAAAGTCCACATACTTCTAGTGTGGGGAGTCAACCTTCAAATGGGAAGAAGGATTTATCCCCTTCCAATCCTATGAGAAGACCGAGTTGGTATGAGATGACATTGATGGATGCTCGGGAGTGGGAGGATCCTAGGAACATATTGAGGGAGATTAGGCCTTCGACGAAGTTTCCAAACTTTATGGCTTTAATATGTAGCATCATCGATTCGATGACTTTCAGCGTCCAAGAAGCAACTGACCAGCAGGGTTGGAGGGATGTTAGTGTGAAGTATTATGTGTGTGACCTGGTACCAAGGTCAGATGGAGAATCAGTTTCAGGTGGCTCTTTGAGAAATACATTCCTCGCTAAGAGGGAGTGTTGATGCTTGGTAGCATCAGGCATGTATTTCCGCACAGGTCTAAGTGTCTAGATGTGTGAAAGTTGTCCAAACCTTTCTAACTTGAGACTTCAATTTAATTCAAGGAATTATTAAAGTAAAGTGTGTTTATTAGTGAGTTGATTTTTATTTAAATAAATGTTTTAATTAGAATTAATGGAATTAAATAATAGCCATTAATCTCAAGTGAGGTGTGAATTAATCTCAACCATCAATCACTTTGGAGATTAGGGTTAGGTCATAACTCAATATTATAAAAGCATGGCAAGTGTGAAGGAGAAGATACTTTCACACTTGTGTGATACTTTTCACACAGAGATAGAAAAGAAAGATGTTTTCTAGTGTGGAGTCATTCAAGAGTGTAGAAGCAAAGAAGGACTTTTACTTACACTTGAGAAAGAAAAGAAGGACTTTTTCTCAAGGATTGGATCATGAAGGACTATGATTCAAAGATATATCTGATAGGTGGAGAAGGACTTCCATCTAGATATCTAAGCCAAAGGAAGAGAGAGAACAGTCATACAACAGAAGGATCGATTGCCGCAGACAATGCATGTATTCTGGTATAGGTCGCGCAATCAGTGTGGGTTTCAACGTAATTTTCATGCAGATAACACAAAATAGCATGGGTATCAACGTAACAATCACATTGTTTCCATACAATATCATACAATAGTTCTAGAAGAAGATCATCCAGTCGGGTTTTTATGTACTTTGTCTCTTTTCTAATTGGGCCATTTTCCCAGTAAGGGATCCCTTGTAAGCTTTGAAGTTATTTGAATGATAAGCTTAATTGATGGGAAGAATATATTTGTGCATTGTGCATGAGATTTTGGCTACCAGTATTTCTTCTGCTATCTTTATTGAGTTGAATATTCTAGCAGTGTATTTTTTTTTGTGAGCTGCTAACTTGATTTGCAATAAGGAGATCACTGGATAACAAGATACCTAGGTGTCAAAGTAGGGATTTCAACACAACACCAATAGATGTTAAGTTCCTTGATATGGTTGAGGGGGGGAACCGAAGCCTTAGCATAAGTACAAATATTCTAGGCATCTAGGGACAAACACAACACCTCAAACCACCACACCTGACCTCTTGATGTTTTCGATAGCTTCTAGCACTCAAGAGTCATAGATGACCTATCAAGGGAATATTTGTCCTTCAAGTGGGGATATGGGTATCGTTAGGATATTTTGAGCATCAGGTGTGGGTCTTCAGTCCTTGTACATGGTAGAGAGAGGAAACTTGGGCCTTGGTTCCTAAAGGAAGCTTCTAGGCATCTAAGGCCATCAACAACATGTTGAACCCCGACAAAGGACATTTTCAAGGTATATTTGGTCTTTGGATGGGGATAGTTAACATTATGAGTTTTTGAACATTAAGTATGAGTCTCTAAAATGTGGATATGGTTAGGGAAATAAACCTAAGGGTTGGGCCCTGAAAGAATCTGATTCTGGGGCTAAGAATGACACCTTGAACCACCACAAATGACCTATTAAGGGCATCCTTTGCCTTAACTAGTTATATAGGTACCACTATTATTTTCTAGCACTAGTTATGAGTCTTCGGGCCTTGGACATGGCTAGGGGGGGACATAAACATTAGATCCTAAAAGGAGCTTCTAGACATCTAGGGCCAAGAAGGATGCCTCAAGCAAACACACATAAATAATTAAGGATAACATTGGCTTATGATTGGGGATATCAATGCAACTAGGTGATTTGGAGTAATATGTGTCTCAGGGCCCTAGAAATCATCTAGGGAAGAATGGCATGCATTAGGTCCTAAAGTAATCTTTGAATAATTTAGAGCCATGAGCAATTCCTTGAAGCACCAAACATTTCCCTTGGAGGGTATCATTGGCCTTTGAGAAAGGATGTTACTTCCCTCACAAGGTTTCGATCATTAGGTATGGGTCTCAAGGTCTTGATATGGTTGAGGGGGGGAACCCAATACTTAATTGAAGTATAAATCTTGTATTCATCTAATTAGGCCAAAAATGATGCCACAAACCACTACAATCAACTTTTCCAGGTCTTAGGAGGCTTCTAAGGATCAAGTGTCATGAATGACACCTCAAATGACCATAGATGACCTCTTAAGGGGATCTTTGGCCTCCAAGTGGGGATATGAGCAAGTGGAAAGAGAAAGAATCTTCCAGCGCATGCAAGGAGAAAGTGGGAATCAAGAAAAGATAACAGTAGAATCAAGAAGTCAAGAAGTGATCATGGGAAAACTAGAAATATGGGAATATGTAATGGGAAAGGATTGGTTGGATGTTAGTCATATTTTGCATTATTAGACTGTTGTTTCTAGTGCTATTGATGTTTCCCTCTGTTATCAAGCTATCACCATTGTTGTTATTGTGTCTAGTGGGATAAGTTATTATAATGGTTTTTGTGGGAATAAGTGTTCTTGTGCAGTAGCAATAGAGTCTATAGAGAGTGTTGGAACATGAAGTGTGATGTATAAGCTAAGATAAGAAGGATGTACCCATGAGATCATGAATTATGAGATGGTGATAATATAAGAGATTGGTTGGGCCCTAGAATTCTGGTTATGATGTGTATGACTCTATAATTCCTTCATTGTGCAATTAATTCTATGTTGGATAGTTGGTTGTCATTGATTTCAACCCTAGAAGAAGCCTCTAGAAGTGATGGGTTTGTTTAAAGGAATAAGTGATGGGTGTATTTGGAGAATCCTGAAAAGTGGTCCCCTTATGGCATATCTTTAAGCATGGCCCTCACGAGAAGATGATTTGAAGAAGTCTACAAGAATCCCTAGAAAGTTGGCTATGTAGTTAAATGGTTGAGAAGCCCCAAAGTTGTGGTCATGAAGCCCAAAGTTGTTTGATGAAAAAGAGGATGAAGTACATGGCACATGCACACAAAACCCTTATATATGGATAGTCCTCGTCATTTCATTTCCAATGGTAGGTAGTACACCATGTGGTTCCTCGGGTTTGAGGAGTTATGCCCTCATGAAGTTGAAAGACCCGAAGAATGGTTAAGAATACCCTAAACGATTACAACAAGAAGTTACAAATCATTAATTAAAGGGTAAAAAAATTATAACAAGAAAGTACAGGTAAGCCCTAAATTTAAGGAAATAAGTCACTTGGAAAAGTATAAATACACTTCAAGAAGCCTCTCATCGGCACATAAGCAAGTTTATTGAATATCTATCAAGTGAGAAAGTGATATATTGGTGAATCTTAGGTAGCGAGTCTGAAGTAGCGAATAAAGGGCAAAGATCTCAGAGTTGTAGATGGGAGAATGGTTTTCTAATAAACCCTAATTAAGTTGACCCTTGTGGTTCAGGCATAGAGTGTCCCACGAGGACCCCTGCGGGTTGCTTGAGGCTTATCATGTGAGGCCCCATGAGATGACTGGCCTTTTTCTAGTGAGGCTAAAGGAAAATTGAAGGAAGGTGTGATTTTCTGTTGATGTTGAAGTTGAGGAAGGGTCTGTGATCTGAGATCTGATATACCAAGTTTGTAGAATGTAAGGTATTCTTTTTATGTTTTAAAGTTCATATCTTGGTGGTTATGGTATATGCTTAAGGTATATCATGAAGTTCTTTGGCACATGGCTAGAGGCATAGCTTGGTGATATTTTGGCATATGGTTTGAGGTATATCTTGGACATCTTGGTATCTGGTTTGGCATATGTCATGGTGATGTTGACATATTCTTGAGGCACATCTTAGTGATGTTATGGCAGATGTTTAAGGTATATACATTGGTTTTGTTGGTACATTCTTGAGGCATGTCTTGGAGGCCCTTTTGGCATATGGATGCATATATTTTAGGTACATATATTGGATGGTTTGGCACATGATTAAGGCATGCTTTTGGCACATAGTTTGAGGAGCATCTTGGATAGTGGGCACATGGTTTGAGATGTACTTTGGTATATGTTTACATATTTAAAGCATATCTTGGTACATGGTTGACATATGTGATGGGACATGTTTTGGTACATCTTTGATAGATGTTATGTCACATTATTGAGACCTTTCTTGGCACATGGTTGATGGATGTTATGGTACATATCTTAGTATGTGATTGATGGATGGTACATGTTTTGGTACAGGGTTGATGGATGTTATGGCACACATATCTTAGCCCTAGATTCGTTATCTTGGTGTAGGATCTATGAGAGTAGATATTTTTTTAGTTGATGATGATATCGATGATGATATATCAGTATCAGTGACAGATGCAGTGAAAGTGACAGTGATAATGAAAGAGACAATAACAGGGACAGTGACAGGTTGGATGGCAGGTTGATTATCAATGACAGGTTGATTATCAGTGATAGGTTGGATGACATGTTGATTATCAATGGCAGGTTGATTATCAGTGACAGTGTTGGTGACAGGCTGAGTCTACACTTATATTTTAGGGTGGGAGGAAGGGGCAAGGAAAGGGGGTTGTATCCTCTTTCTAGTTGGAGCTAGAGAATACATGGATTTGGAGCTTCATTTAGGTTGGAGCCTGTAAATCAAGGGATCGTAGTCTCCTTCTAGTTGGAGCTGTCTTCAGGTTGGATCCTGTAAATCACGGGATTGGATCCTCCTTCTAGTTGGAGCTGGAGAATTTGGGGAGTTGTAGCTTCCTTTAGGTTGGAGCATGTAAATAAGGGAGTGGGGCCTCCTTTCAGTTGCTGTTGGAAAATTTGGAAGTTGGTGCTTCTTATGAATGTAATCTTTTGATATATAAGAAAGCATTATGTGGTTTTCTCCCATTTGGGTTCCCATGTAAAATTCCGGTGTACTGTGTATATGTGATTATGATGTGATTCATTGTTTATGGTTATATGTTTATGATACATTGAATGCAATCATAAGTGAGAACTGGCTGAAAAACTTGATGATTACATATTTTAATTAAAAGTGGTAAAAAGTGCTCAATATTTATTCACCCCCCCTCTCTCAGTATGGGTGAATATTCCAAAAATTGGTATTAGAGCAGGTTCCTTCAATAACAATTTAACAACTGGAAGGTAGATCATGGAGTGCACTAAAAATGGAACGTCGGTGTTTGATGGTCAAAACTATTCCTTTTGGAATAGAAGGATGAAAATGTTTTTGCAAGCACAGGGATTCGATGTATGGAAAGCAGTAGTAGATAGATACACATCTCCTTCCACTCCCCTAACAGATAAAGATGGAAATAAACTCAGTGAAAAAATTTCAAAGGGTATGAATGTTATTCTGAGTGGCCTGGCTAGCTCAGTATATGTCAAGGTTATGCATTGTGACTCTACAAAGGATATTTGGGACAAACTTCAAAATGTCTATGAAGGATATGCCAAAGTCAAAGGGGTCAAGCTTCAAACTTATATAGATAAATTTGAATAGTTGAAAATGAAGGAAGATGAAGATATTCTAGCTTACTTTCTGTGAGTTGATGAAATAGTGAACATTATTAAAGGGTTAGGAGAAAATATGAAAGAACCCGTCATTATTCCAAAAGTACTAAGGTCTCCTCCAATGAGATTTGATCCTAATATTTCATCCCTAGAAGAAAGAGAAGATCTTGTTGGAAATATATTTGAGAGGGGGGAGTGAATCAGTTATGTATATAAGCTTGAAACTTTTCCCGTTTTTTTTATTCTTTCTAGATTGTTATTTAATGTGTTGTTGATAACTTAACATGTATAGATATACAATGATCAATAACACAGAATACACAGAGACACTGATTTTCTTGAGGAAACCCATAAAGGGTGAAAACCTCTTCTTCTTAGGATGTGAATCAAGGTCCAACTTACGTGTACATCACAGTCTTTGAGCTCCAACTCAAATATGAGGCTACAACCTCTGATAGCAAGCTACAACTTGCAAAGGGCACCAAATCTCATATTTCTCTAGCACCAACTCCCAGGTTTCTCTAGCACCCACTAGATGGAAGCACCGACTCCCAGAATATCTTCTAGAACCAACTAGAATTTAGAGGACTGCAATCCTCCCTAGCACCACCCTACCACCCTGAATGAATCTTATAAAAATATACTTACTTTCATTGTCTCTGATATGGTCTGTTACGACTCCAAGTCTCCTCTACCTTCTTCAACTTATACACTTTGTTCTTCTTCTTCATCGTTCAACTTCTATGCTCTGCTCTTTTTCCTTCTATGCACAACATCGCCTGTTTTTCAGCTTCTCTTTTTCCTTTTATGTTATGTGTTGCCTCTGCATACTCTTTATTGTGCCACAGATCTCCCCTTCAGATTATGCACTATGTCTTGTCCTACCCACATGCATCACTCTCCGAGAGATACTTCATCTCTTCTCTATTATGCATGTCTTTCACACGTCAAGTCATCTGCATGATCATCATGTGAACTCTTCGTCTTCTCTGGATGTTATTCAAGGTTCTTTGGTTTCTCTAGCAGTTATCTTGAGAATATTTTTCTTCTCTGTCAGTTGAAATTCTTCGTCTTCTCTGGCAGTTACAGCTAGTCATCTTTTTTTCTTCTTTGGCTTCTAAGTCCTTGCCTTCATGTGACCTCTGGCGGTGACCATACACCTATTCAAAAGGTGCTTCACATTCTTGGTCTAGCGAGAAATAGCTCCCTAATTTCCAACATGAACTTGGGAAATTAACTTCACATGACCACGTGATTGCGGGCGCGAGCTCTCTTCTCATTAGCCCTCTGTCACATGTGACATCGGGCTACATCCTTGCGTAAGCGAACGATTGAAGGCGCATCCAACAGTGGTTTGGGATTAACAACTTTTCTCCCTGCAATATACCTCCATCTGCCACATACCCCTTCTCCGATACCGTGGTTTCAATTATTGCCCGCCCTAAAAAAATTAACTTTTGAGCAACTTCTGATCCCACAATCAGGCGTGATCATTGATCTCACAATCTCTGACAAATTCCCTTGATCAACGGTCTGATCTATTGTCTTTTCCTACCTTCTTTCCTTCGTCCACGCATGAACCTTAGTCTCATTGACTAAGTGACACGTTGCCCTCCAAACCAACGGACGAGATCAATTTCGCCTTTCGGGCTTCGGGAGCCTTGATTCTCAAACTCCACTTTCTTCCAGAGCATTTTACTCGGAGTCCACGATCTAATGACGTGTGGTCTTCTCGAATCAACAGTCACAATCCCTTCGAGTATTTGGGGTTCAGAAATATCAACTTTCCAACCTTTCAACCCTCATTTTCTTTTTCCCAGAGCTGACAATCCACTGACATGTGTCCCTTTTAGATCGACGGTCATGATCCCTTCGGGTATTCGAGGTTTGAAAATATCAACTTTCCAACCTTTCAACCTTCCTTTTATTTTTCCCGGAACTAACAATCCACTAACACGTGTCCCTTTCAGATCAATAGTCATGATCCTTTCGTGTCTTCGGACTTCAAAATTCTCAAGTCTCAACTGGAAATCCTTAAAGTGAGATTTTTCTGAAATGTTAGATTAGCTGACATGTACTCCCCTTGAAGATCAACAGTAGAGATTTTTCTTTGGCGATTATTACGTTATCCCCATCCACAAACTTCTAAAGTTGTGGATCTCATGCCACCTGTCCTCCTTGATGATGGACGACCCCAAACCACTTCGGGACTTCAGAACTTTGGGCAAGTGTTGGTGGTAAATCTCCTGAAGTAAAACTTTGGGAGTGACATCACTTACTTACGTCACTTGATGACATGTCATGATCCTAGTAGCTGCCACGTGTCAGTTGGATTTGTGATTTGCACATACCTGATATGTCGAATCAACTTAACACTTGCCATTGTCTGATTGTGCCACATGTCCTTGTTGATATAGTCTTGCTGACGTGGATCCTCATTCACTTTGGGACTTCGGCCTTCGTGACTTCGGGTATTTCAACTTTTCAAGTCGCCAATTCTTCCAAAGTGAGAATCCCCGAATAGTAACCTACTCATAACTTTTAGACCCGAAATAAATGTTGTTCACCGATCATGTTCTTAGATTGACGGCTCGATCTTTCTGCGATGAGCTTATTGTGTCCTTCCACTTTAAAATGATTTGTTGGCTGACATTTATTCTGGCTCACCAAACTTCGGGGATTTCAGATCTCAAACTAAAAATCTCGAAGTGATTTCTCCAAAGCATAACCTCCTCGCATCTTTAGACCCGAAAATAATTTTGTCCATTGATCAAGATCTTAGATCAATGTCTCTTGCTTATCCTGTCCTTCCACTCAAATAAATCTAATGGCTGACGAAAATTCAGATGATCGAATTCTCAATTGTTTTTTCCCCGCTTATCCTATCCTTCCATTAATTCAATCCAACGGTTATTGGTCATCTGGATTGGTGATCCAACAACCACTATCTCTCTTCCTCCTAAGCTTTTGATCTCTCTGACTTAGAAGGTTTTCTAGGTGTTCACGGGTCTCAACCTTTGCTCCTTCCGCGAGTCCATCTCTTGGACCTCATCTGCACTTATGGAAACCGCTATCTCTTTTGAGATTTCTCATCTTCTGTGCTCTCGATGTTTGGTTCGCTACTATTCTTTCCATCAATGACAAGCACATTCTTCCTGTAAACATGCCAACAATCTCCCCCTTTGGCAATGATGGCAACCCTGAAAGGATGCACTATTTTGCTTAGACCTCCAACTGTAGCATACATACAACACCTTTTTCTTCCCCTTTGACATCATTTTCAAATAAAACAGAGAGTGACTTTGTGCTCCCCCTGATCAGATAGATTATTTTAACTTGATAACAGGGTCATGCCCGTAGATACTCGAACTGAGATTTTGCAAGCAGTTTAGTGAAGATTATTTTAACTTGATAACGGTCTGATCTATTGTCTTTTCCTACCTTCTTTCCTCCGTCCACGCGTGATCCTTAGTCTCATCGACTAAGTGACGCATGGCCCTCCAAACCAACGGATGAGATCGATTTCACCTTTCGGGCTTCAGGAGCCTCGATTCTCAAACTCCACTTTCTTCCAAATAATTTTACCCGGAGTCCACAATCTAATGACGTGTGGTCTTCTCAAATCAATGGTCACAATCCCTTCGGGTATTTGGGGTTCAGGAATATCAACTTTCCAACCTTTCAACCCTCATTTTTTTTTTCCCAGAGCTGAAAATCCACTGACATGTGTCCCTTTCAGATCAACAGTCATGATCCCTTCGGGTATTCGAGGTTCAAAAATCTCAACTTTCCAACCTTTCAACCTTCCTTTTATTTTTCTTGGAGCTGACAATCCACTGACACGTGTCCCTTTCAGATCAAAGTCATGATCCTTTCGCGTCTCCAGACTTCAAAATTCTCAAGTCTCAACTGGAAATCCTTAAAGTGAGATTTCTCTGAAATCTTAGATCAGATGACACGTACTCCCCTTGAAGATCAACGGTAGAGATTTTTCTTTGGCAATTTTCACATTCTCCCCATCCACAAACTTCTAAAGTTGTGGATCTCGTGCCACCTGTCCTCCTTGATGATGGACGACCCCAAACCACTTTGGGACTTCAGAAATTTGGGCAAGTGTTGGTGGTAAATCTCCCAAAGTAAAACTTTGGGAGTGACGTCACTTACTTACGTCACTTGATGACGTGTCATGATCCTAGTAGCTGCCACATGTCAGTTGGATTTGTGATTTGCACATACCTGATATGTCGAATCAACTTAACACTTGTCATTGTCTGATTGTGCCACATGTCCTTGTTGATGTAGTCTTGCTAACATGGATTCTCATTCACTTTGGGACTTCAGCCTTCGTGACTTCGGATATTTCAACTTTTCAAGTTGCCAATTCTTCCAAAGTGAGAATCCTCGAACAGTAACCTCCTCGTAACTTTTAGACCCAAAATAAATGTTGTTCGCCGATCATGTTCTTAGATTGGTGGCTCGATCTTTCTGCGATGCTACTTTTCTAGCTTATTGTGTCCTTCCACTTTAAAATGATCTATTGGCTGGCATTTATTCTGGCTCACTGAACTTCGGGGATTTCAGATCTCAAACTAAAACTCTCGAAGTGATTTCTCCGGAGTGTAACCTCCTCACATCTTTAGACCCGAAAATAATTTTGTCCATTGATCAAGATCTTAGATCAACGTCTCTTTCTTATCCTGTCCTTCCACTCAAATAAATCTAATGGCTGACAAAAATTCAGATGATCGAATTCTCAATTGTTTTTGCCCCGCTTATCCTATCCTTCCATTAATTCAATCCAACGGTTGTTGGTCGTCTGGATTGGTGATCCAACGACCACTATCTCTCTTCCTCCTAAGCTTTTGATCTCTCTGAATTAGAAGGTTTTCTAGGTGTTCACGAGTCTCGACCTTTGCTCCTCCTGCGAGTCCATCTCTTGGACCTCATCTGCACTTATGGAAACCACTATCTCTTTTGAGATTTCTCGTCCTCTATGCTCTCGATGTTTGGTTCGCTGCTATTCTTTCCATCAATGACAAGAACATTCTTTCTGTAAACATGCCAACAATCTCCCCCTTTGGCAATGATGGCAACCCTGAAAGGATGCACTATTTTGCTTAGACCTCCAACTGTAGCATACATACAACACCTTTTTTTCGCCCTTTGACATCATTTTCAAATAAAACAGAGAGTGACTCTGTGCTCCCCCTGATCAGATCGATTATTTTAACTTGATAACATGGTCATGACTGTAGATACTCAAACTGAGATTTTGCAAGTAGTTTAGTGAAGATTATTTTAACTTGATAACGGTCTGATCTATTGTCTTTTCCTACCTTCTTTCCTCCGTCCACGCGTGATCCTTAGTCTCATCGACTAAGTGACACATGGCCCTCCAAACCAATGGATTAGATCGATTTCGCCTTTCGGGCTTCGGGAGCCTTGATTCTCAAACTCCACTTTCTTCCAGAGCATTTTACCCGGAGTCCACGATCTAATGACGTGTGGTCTTCTCGAATCAACGGTCGCAATCCCTTTAGGTATTTGGGGTTCAGAAATATCAACTTTCCAACCTTTCAACCCTCATTTTCTTTTTCCTAGAGCTGACAATCCACTGACATGTGTCCCTTTCAGATCAACAGTCATGATCCCTTCGGGTATTCGGGGTTCGAAAATCTCAACTTTCCAACCTTTCAACCTTCCTTTTATTTTTCCTGGAGCTGACAATCCACTGACACGTGTCCCTTTCAGATCAACAGTCATGATCCTTTCATGTATCTGGACTTCAAAATTCTCAAGTCTCAACTGGAAATCCTTAAAGTGAGATTTCTCTGAAATCTTAGATCAACTGACACGTACTCCCCTTGAAGATCAATGGTAGAGATTTTTCTTTGGCGATTTTCATGTTCTCCCCATCCACAAACTTATAAAGTTGTGGATCTCGTGCCACCTGTCCTCCTTGATGATGGACGATGCCAAACCACTTCGAGACTTTAGAACTTTGGGCAAGTGTTGGTGGTAAATCTCCCGAAGTAAAACTTTGGGAGTGACGTCACTTACTTACGTCACTTGATGACGTGTCATGATCCTAGTAGCTGCCACGTGTCAGTTGGATTTGTGATTTGCACATACCTGATATGTTGAATCAAATTAAAACTTGTCATTGTCTGATTGTGCCATGTGTCCTTGTTGATGTAGTCTTGCTGACGTGGATCCTCATTCGCTTTGGGACTTCGGCCTTCGTGACTTCGGGTATTTCAACTTTTTAAGTCGCCAATTCTTCCAAATTGAGAATCCCTGAGCAGTAACCTTCTCATAACTTTTAGACCCGAAATAAATGTTGTTCGCTGATCATGTTCTTAGATTGACAGCTTGATCTTTCTGCGATGCTACTTTTCTAGCTTATCGTGTCCTTCCACTTTAAAATGATCTGTTGGCTGACATTTATTCCAGCTCACCGAACTTCAGGGATTTCAGATCTCAAACTAAAACTCTCAAAGTGATTTATCTGGATCGTAACCTCCTCACATCTTTAGACCCGAAAATAATTTTGTCCATTGATCAAGATCTTAGATCAACGTCTCTTTCTTATCCTGTCCTTCCACTCAAATAAATCTAATGGCTAACGGAAATTCAGATGATCGAATTCTCAATTGTTTTTTCCCCGCTTATCCTATCCTTCCATTAATTCAATCCAACGGTTGTTGGTCGTCTGGATTGGTGATCCAACGACCACTATCTCTCTTCCTCCTAAGCTTTGATCTCTCTGACTTAGAAGATTTTCTAGGTGTTCATGGGTCTCGACCTTTGCTCCTCCTATGAGTCCATCTCTTGGACCTCATCTACACTTATGGAAACCGCTATCTCTTTTTAGATTTCTCATCTTCTGTGCTCTCGACGTTTGGTTCGCTGCTATTCTTTCCATCAATGACAAGCACATTCTTCATATAAACATGCCAACAATCTCCCCCTTTGGCAATGATGGCAACCCTGAAAGGATGCACTATTTTGCTTAGACCTCCAACTGTAGCATACATACAACACCTTTTTCTCCCCCTTTGACATCATTTTCAAATAAAACAGAGAGTGACTCTGTGCCCCCCCTGATCAGATAGATTATTTTAACTTGATAATAGGGTCATGCCCGTAGATACTCAAACTGAGATTTTGCAAGCAATTTAGTGAAGATATCAACAATCTAATCTTTGGATGGAATATAATTCAAAGAAACAACAGTGTTGGTTACCTATTCCCTCAAGAAGTGATACTTTATGGGTATATGCTTGGTCTTGGAGTGAAATACAGGATTCTTTGACACACTAATTGCACTAGTATTTTACCTCCAAGTCTGCAAGTGTTTGAATCATCCATAATACTTGGGTACAACAAGTGGAAACTGCAATGTATTCAACTTTAGTATTCGATAAGGAAATGGAACCATAATTCTTTCTCAACCATGCTACAAGAGAATCTTCTAAGAAGAATGCACCTCCACTCGTGCTTTTCCTTTCATCCACACAATTATCCCAATCAACATCTGAATAGACTGATAGTTGAAAATTCTGATTCCTAGGATACCATAGGCCATATTTCATTGTTCCTTTCAAGTATTTGAATATTCTTTTGACAGCTAACAGATGACTCTATTTAGGTGCATCCTAATACCTTCCTACCATTCCAACATCATGCATTATGTCTGGATGGGATGTTGTGATGTACAATAGGTTTCCTATCATAGACCTATATGAACTCTGATCATCATCAGGTGAGTCATCATCCTTGCTTAACTTGCATCCAGTGACCATAGGTGTGCTCATAGGTGTAAAATCTTCCGTTTGAAACCTTTTCAACATTTCTCTTAGACATTTCTCTTGAGAAATAAATATTCCTTCAGGCCTCTGAGTAATTTGCAGAACAAGAAAAAATGACATTTCCCCTATCATAGACATTTCAAATTCAGACTACATGGAAGAAGCAAACCATTGTACCAATGAAGCAGTATTTCTTCTGAAGCTGATGTCATCTACATAGACCAACATAATGAGAAAATATTTACCCTTTGTTTTGATATATAGATTGTTGTCAATTGTTCCTCTCTTGGAACCTTTGTCTTGAAGATACTTATCCAGTATGTAATACCAGGCACAAGGAGCTTGTTTCAACCCATATAAGGCTTTCTTCAGCTTGCAGACAAAGTCGGGTTTATCTGACAATTGGAAACCCTCTGGTTGTTCCATATAGAATTCTTATTTTAGATATACATTTAGAAAAGATGACTTGACATCCATTTGATAGACTTTAAACTATTTATGACACGCATAGGCAAGAAACATTCTAATAGCTTCTAATCTTGCTACAAGCACAAATGTTTCATCAAAATCCAGTCCTTCTATTTGAGCATATCCTTTGCAAACCAATCTGGCCTTATTTCTTACAATACTTATTTTCTCATTCATCTTGTTTTTGTAGACCCATTTGGATCCTATCACGTTTTTATTTGTTGGCCTAAGAACGAGTTCCCAAGTGTCAATATTTTCAATCTGGTCCAGTTCCTCATTCATTGATTCTAACCAATTTACATATTTATTGGCTTCATTAAAGTTCTTAGGTTCCACCATGGATATGAAGGCTATATGTGATTTCCCAGTGTCTTTGACTATCCTTCTCCTGCTTTTTACACCTTTGTATTTCTCACCAATTATCTAACTTTCAGGATGGTTCTTTTGAGTAATTCTGGAGGAAGGATTTGATGTTGATTGTTGTCCTAACTCTTCTTGTCTGGGTGACTCTCTTGTCTGGGTGATTCATCATATTCTTGTGACTCTGAGATTTTTTGTTCTTTATCTTCATTATTCTCGACATATTTTTCATCCGACTTAGTGCTTATTCTCTATTGATCTTTTACAAGAGCTTCTTCATCAACTTGAACATCAATACAGTCTACTAATTTATGCATTTTTTTTTGTTAAAGCATCTGTATCCTTTACTATTCATTGCATATCCTAAGAAGATACCTTCGTCAGCTCTACTATCAAATTTTCCCAAATAATCATCATTATTCTTGAGGTAGCACTTACTTTCAAATACTTTGAAGTGCTTGATTGATGCAGGTCGACAAAACCACAACTCATATGGAGTTTTATCACTGTTTGGACTTAGATGTGCTTTGTTTAGAATATGAATGGTCGTGTGAACACCCTCCACCTAGAAGGTTTGTGAAATGTCCCTTTCACTCATCATATCCCTTTCCATCTTTTGAACTGATCTATTTTGGCATTCTACAACTCCATTTTGTTGAGGAGTACCTGGAATAGTATATTCTCTTTTAATTCCATGTCTTTCACAGAATTCTTTGAAATCTCTTGACAAAAATTCTCCTCCCCTGTCTGAGCAAATTGACTTTAACTTCCTTATTGTTTGATTGTCAGCTAACGCCTTAAACTTTTTGAACTTCTCAAATGCATCATACTTTTCTCTCATAAATTCAACCCATGTAAATCTGGAGAAGTCATCAATGACTAGCATAAAGTAGCATTATCCTCCAGTTCCTTCCTTTTGTGATGGTCCACACAGATCCATATGAACAATTTGAAGTGGTTTCTCTGAAGATGTGAAACTCTTCAATTTGAATTGAGCACGAGTCATCTTCCCCATTTGACAGGATTCACATACAGAGTTATTAGGCTTAGATATTTTTGGAAGGTCTTTCACAGCGCCTTCATTATTCAGTTTGAAAATATGATCAAAATTCAGGTGTCCAAGCCTTTTGTGCCATAACCAACTTTCATCAAGTTTGCTTAAATGACATTTCTCCTTATCTTCCTTCAGAACATATACATTGTTTTTAGTTCTAACCCTTTTTGCAATCAGCTCTCCTATGTTTACTGTCTTTATTTTACAATTCTTGGCAGTGAAAGTGACTTCACATCCTCTGTCACATATCTGACTGACACTAAGAAGATTGTGCTTTAAACCATCAACAAATAATACATTTTGAGCTTTGCTTCTTCCATTACTTAAGCTTACTAATCTTACTAGACCTTTACCTCTGATCTTTCCTGGAGCATCATTTCCAAAGGTCACACTCCCTGATTTATTTTCTTTGAGTAATAGGAACTTACTTTTGTCACCTTTTATATCACTGGAGCATCCATTGTCAATATACCAGGTGTCTTTTTGTCTTTGAGATGATAACACTAATCCACACTTGTTATCTTCATTCTTCTTCCAAACCTTGACATTTTCAGGTCTATGATTTGAATCTGACTTATAGTTTTTTAAGCAACAGTCTGCAGTTTTATGTCCATAATTATGGAAAATGTAACATTTTGGTTCATTGAATAAGGGATCATAACAATTGTTATGTGTAATCTGTGTCCTTTTCCCAGCCATCACATGATTTGCAGTCTATGGTTGTTTTTTACTTGGTTGTCTCATTCTTTGTTGTGGAAGATATTTATTCCTTGGTTGTCTTGATTGATCATGTCTAAATCTTAAAGAAAAATTTACAGCTTTGTGGCCAAAGTTAGAGAAGTAAAAACAATATCCATAGAAAAAATCTTTGTACCTAGAAAATGGTTGTCTTCTTTGAGCAGGTTGATTTCTTCTATGCTGATGATTTCCTTGAGCAGAGGGTGTATTATTTCTTTATTCTACAAATTCAATTCTGGTAGCTTTTCCTTCACTCCTCCTTGGTGGTTGATTCTATTCCTTTGTTTCTACAGGTTTTTTGTTGTCAATGGTTATAGATTTGACAAACTTGGTGCATTATTTGTTTCTTAGCTGACCACTACTTGATCCCTCTTCATAACCCAAACCAGTTTTCAACTTTGAATTTATTTTCCGATTCAGAATGGAGGCTAATCCTTTTGAGGATTTAATACTTGTCATCTTCTGATGATATAAGGCCTTAAATGTCTCTAGATCATTTCTGATAGTCACTACTTCAGCTTCCAATTTTTCACCTTTTGTTTCGGCTTCCTTTAATTGTTGTTTGAGGATGTATTCAATATTCTTAGCTTCTTCTAACTTAACCTTCAATGGAGTAATTTATTCAGATGGTTCATTGCATGTTTTCTCATACCTGAGCAATAATTGTTTTTGTTTTCTTTTCTTTTCTCTGAGTCTATCAATCTCTTCCATGGCACTAATAAGTTCTCCTTCAAGATCTACTACTGATTCACAATCAGCGAACTCACTTTCTATATCTTCAGTTTTTAGATCTTCTAAAGCTATTAGCATGATATCATTTATTTTATCTTCAATAGAAGAGTCACTGCTTTCATCATCTGAGGGATCATCATCATTGTTTACACAAAAGATTTTCTTCTTAAAATTATTCTCTTTATAGACCTTCTTTTGTTTGTGCTTCTCTTCATCGTCATATGTCTAATCCTTTATTTTGTGAGGACACTTAGATGCAAAATGACCTATCTTACCATAGTTGAAACATTTGAAGGGCAGTTTACCTTTGTATTTGCCTGATCCTTTCTTCAGTCTTCTCACAAAATTTGATTCAATCTCATATATATTGGAGTTTGTGTTTTTCTCTACTTTAAAATATGCCTCTCTTGTAGTGGATTTACCTTTGGTGATTATCATTTCATAAGAAGTTAGGATTCCAAGAAGTTGATCTAGTGTCAACGTTTTGAGATCAACTATTTCCTCTATAGCAGAGACCTTTGAGTTAAGTCTACCAGGAAGAAATCTTAATATATTCTGGACTAGAAAAGATTCATCTATTGTTTCACCTAGGCCTTTCATATTGTTTACAAGTTCTTTTATACATAAGAAGTACTTACTGATAATTTCATCTTCATCCATATTTAACTTCTCAAATTTCAGTATGTGAGTCTGAAGTTTTGCATCTTTCACCTTTTCATTACCTTCATAACTACTTATCATCTTGTCCCACATAACGTTTGTTGAATCACATTGCATGACTTTGAAAAACTCGGCTTCAGCAAGTCCACTGAGGATGACATTCATTGCTTTTTCATTAAAGCTAAACTCCATCTTATCATCTTTTGAGGCCAAGACTACAGGTTTCACATATCCCGTTTCAACAACATCCCAAACATTAGCACCCAAAGACATTAAATGTGTTCTCATTCTTATTTTCCAGAAGGAAAAGTTTGTTCCATCAAATAGAGGGGGTCTATTAGTTGTACTTCCATCATGACTAGTCATGTTCAATCTTATGGATCTACCTTTGATCAAAGAAATTAGCTCTGATACCAATCGTTGGAAATATAACTGACAGGGGGGGTGAATCAGTTATGTATATAACCTTGAAACTTTTCCTATTTTTCTGATTCTTTCTAGATTTTTATTTAATGTGTTGTTGATAACTTAACATGTATAGATATACAATGATAAATCACACAGAATACATAGAGACACTGATTTTCCTGAGGAAACCCATAAAGGGTGAAAACCTCTTCTTCTTAGGATGTCAATCAAGCTCCAACTTACATGTACATCACAGTCTTTGAGCTCCAACTCAAATATGAGGCTACAACCTCTGATAGAAAGCTCCAACTTGCAGAGAGAACCAACTCTCAAATTTCTCTAGCACCAACTAGATGGAAGCACCAACTCCCAGGTTTCTCTAGCACCCACTAGATGGAAGCACCGACTCCCAAAATATCTTCTAGCACCAACTAGAATTTAGAGGACTGCATCCTCCCTAGCACCACCCTACCACCTTTTGAGCACTCAACACACCCTACAAGTGTATGTTCATTTTTTTTACTTTTTGGGTACCACTCGATCCTTTGCACTGTCTGTTTTGACTTCAATATGAAACTGGTACCTGCGCTTATTTTTTATGTTTCATGTTTGAATTTTCTAAAGTTTGCCTGAACATACAACAAAGAATCATCTTAAACATTGAACGGTCCTGAACAAGCTACTTAAGGAATCGACACACTAAATCTTTCGCCAACGCGCTTAGGAATTCGACATCGGTAAACATTAAAGGTGATGAAAATCATTTGAGAAGTTTAAAATAGCCAAACACTGATCTTCATCGACGTCGGCAGATGAAAGTATTTCTTTTTATGATTGAACTTCGACAGGGGTATCACTGAAGACCGACCCATTTGGATTCGGCAGGAAAACGAAAAGGTAAACGTCACGCAAAGAAAAGAGCGGTATCACCAACTGCCGACACCCGACGCGATTTCAATGTCGGAGGGTTACAAAATAAAATACACATTAAATTTTACATTTTGAATTACCGATCCCTAACACCACCCAAGTATAGGTAGTCGCAATATATTTTTTCCTTTAGTGTTTTCGATGTCAGTAGATCCCCTAAGTGCAATCGTTACCCACCATCTGAATGCTAAATTTTATGTTAAAATACTTTAGGTAACCCCGGGTTAATAATCCACGTCAACATCAATCGATATCGGAAGTTTTAAGAGAGAACATATAAACAAATTTACAATGCAATAATAACAATTATAAAATCCCATAACTTGCACAGAAAAACTCAGATAAAGAACACAATTAATTTACATCCAAAAGGGAACGAGATACATTCAAGACGCTTTGAACTTCCATATAATTAAAAAAAAATTCCCGCTAAACTTGGGCCACATACAAAAAGATATCGTCGACGTCTTTACCAACCGACCCGGTCACAGTGAGAATACAAAACCCTTAAAACAAAAGAGAATAAATGTTAAGCATCACTTCGGGGAATGCAAAGCAAAGACTCTCCCATTATGCATCCCCTATGCGCACACCCTCTCCCGGACTACTTCTTGCACCTTATAACGTTTTTGTTTCCTCTTTCATTGCCATCCTCTACGCCTCTCGCAACTGCACAATTTTGTCTTAAGCTTCTCGAAGCTATCTCTGGAACCAAACCGTGATTCCTCCATGACCCTGCGACGTCGATACCTCCTGGTTATTCACCGCCAACTAGTGCCACAACTCTTTATTTTCTTGGTAGAGTTCGGCTATGGAAAGTTGGGCTTGCTCTAACTGTTGGATGGAACTCTTGACGGGAGGATCCAGTGCTTTCACCCTCCCCTTTCATCCCCCACTTCCTTTATTGGTAGTCCCCATAGGCCCTGACCAGTTAGTAAGCGTCATAGACCCCTCAGCGGCGAGATGTAAACTCAGCTTAGTTGGGGGGTGCTCTTACTCCTTTTTTCCCATATCTTTTCTAGGCCTCCATCTTCTTCATGGTGTCCACTCCTATGGGGGCACGGTCTCCAGCATACCTCCTTCAGGCGTACTTCTCTCCACCCCAACTTCCACTAGAGGCACTAACACCCTCTCCGAACAAAAGTCTGTACCTCATGTTGAAGCTTCAAGGACACTAGAAGCCAATAAGAATGAATCCTAGGCACGTTGGGGCTCAGACCTGGCAATCCAGCTACCTCGTAAACCCCATCCCTTGTTAGGAGGGGATCCCATAATTAAACAATGTGGTGTCTTGGATGTCCACAGGTGATAAAGTACTACTACACTGAGTTTCGCCTAAATAAATGCACAAGATCAGCGTCACAGAGGTATCAACTTGAATTATGCGTGGAATTCCCCACAGAATTCCTAGAATTTATAGCCAAACAAAGGAGCAAACCAGAGCGTGCCAAAATAACACTCACGTTTTGTGACGAGATGCCTCAAAGACTTAAAGTGTCACAGATGTTGGTCATATGTAATCCAGAATGCATAAAGCGTCGTCGATCAGAGTTGCAGAGAATGTGCAGTATGATCATTCCAATCTCTTTAAACTCCCCAGATTCCATTATTGATGAATGATAGTTGACACACTTGGTAATATGGATTCTGTAGGCATTTAATGACTTCCTTACTACAGTATCCGACCTTCTGGGAGCATACACATCCATGCTCAACTCTGGCATATTTTCCGGTCCCCAAAGGTCAAGCGGCTACTATGACGGTTCTGACGCTCATATCCGTCATACTCAATTTTCCACGCCATGGCGCGCTGATGCGACTCATTTAAACTAAAGAGGAGCGGCGGCATGGATAAAAGGCATCGCAGGTCATACAAAGGAGCAATTGGGGTCACATAAGTATTAAACGATTGAGACTAACGAAATCCACAGGTACGTACTGGTCCATTATGTTTGTTAATACCTTATCTCATATTGCATGATCACTAAACTATATCTGTAATGATCCCAAACCAAATTTTTCACTTGGTATCACTAACTACTACTGATTTATTGTTATGCAGGTGTTTATTGAGTTATTAAGTGCATACAAGATTCATCCAACACATGAAGATCATAACACAATCAAGATATGGAAGCACAAGCATGACCTTTTTATTATGTAGAATCAATACAATAGATGGTCGATCTGGCATAAACCTCAGATGGTCATACAATCAAAAGATATGAGTTGCGAAAAAATGCTCTGTCGATACAAAAGAAGCCTCCAAAGGCTGAAGAAGCAATGAAGACCAATACCCAGCAGATCTGGGTGTCAAACCCTCTAACTGAAGAGTGCCACGCTCCAAGTGAAGACTGAAACCCTCAAGAAATTTGGCCCTGATGGCAAGATGCTCCAAATGAGCTCAAACTTGGCCCAATGATAAATCAGGGAAGTGGGAACCTCCTCCAGAAGTTTCAGGCCCAATGTCCAAGTTTAGCCCCTCCAACTGATGGCTCTCCTAAGGGATTTACGCCCTCATGAATAGCTGAAACCCCAATGCAACTCATCCCTGTAGAAATACGACTCCAAATGGCTTGAAAATCTCCCAGAACTTAGATCGAGCT